>JAUUDZ010064036.1:0-10199 GCA_032361705.1 Panulirus versicolor
GAGAGAGAGAGAGTGAGAGAGAGAGAGAGAGAGAGAGAGAGAGAGAGAGAGAGAGAGAGAGAGAGAGAGAGAGAGAGTACTTAATTATGAGGATTTGCGACGAGATTTTGCTAAAGAATGAGGGAGGTAAAGAGAAAGACGTTGTAATGAATACTTCCCAGGTATCACGAGGACAAAATAATGTTCCGGTAAGTGTTCGAAGCTTCATTAATTGTATCGTCACCCACAAGCGACGCGTCCGATACTTCAGAAGAAAATATCATAGATTATTAATGATAATAGGAAACGCTACACAGCCTAAACATACGATAAAACAGTCAGACACAACAATTAGAGAACTGACGCAAGAATGGCAGTAAGGAATCCATCTTAACAAATCAAGAAAATACTACATAGACAACTCGTACATACGAGCAAGGACACAAACAAAACCAAAGACAGGCAGACATGCAGAAACAAAAGACAAACAAACGAAAACATGAATATGTCTGAAAAAAAGCAGACGTGGACAAAGCAGCAAACAATCTTGGTAGACGAACTCCTCTTCTCCCTCAGCCCCGGACTGAGAGGCTGGGACAGAAAGGTTATATCGGGAAACCATACTGAAAAATTGATCCATCAAAATTTGAGGAAAAACCGAATTTTCCATGGAATGACATGACCGTGTGGGAGTTACTGAGGACGAAGGAATTGGTGAATTATGTTGATTGATTCCTGTATTGTCCTTGGTGTGTGTGTGTGTGTGTGTGTGTGTGTGTGTGTGGATTTTTATGCGCACAAGAGAGGGCGCTTATGGTTGTATGCATAAGTGGGTATATTTACAGCTGAGTGAATATATTACCCATTTCAACGCACGGGGTAAAGTAAACCTGACGAACACTAAATCAATCGTGGAAGGCGTTGGTCACCCGTCATTCTTTAAACAAAGAGACACAGAAACATTCACAGCCACCAACCTCTGACAACACTCCAGATATAGGGATCATAAGAACAAAATCGTGTGGCACCTCACCATCCATTACCAAACTCGACCGTAAATGTTACCTTGTTAAAGACAATGAAATATAGTGAGAGGGGGCAACATAGTGTTCTCTGACTCATCTCATCTGCTCTGCTAATTACGCGGGAACACGATCACAGGCCGATAAACATTGCTCTGGACACGGCAGACGGGACACGGAGACATGGCTCAGGTCGTGTCAGGAATGTCCACCTAACTGGGAAATGCCTCGGTGCTCTTATTGGTGATGAGGCAAGCCCGTGTTTAGAAACGTAAGTATAGAGTTTTATTCCTTTTTTTTCAAGTCTCTCTCTCCTTCTCTCTCTCACTCTCTGTTGGAAGGGAGGGGGTGGGGGTGGGGACAGTTGTCCCAGGACGTGTCAGGGAATCTCTCAGGGCGTGCTGGGTCAGAGGTCACACTCGCTGAGTAATGGGAAGGCTAATGTGTGGCGTTAGTGGTGACTACTGGTGATGTGTAGTGGTGTGTAGTGTGGATGGGAGGGGGGTGTAGTGTAGTGGTGTGTAGAATTAATGGGAGGGGGTATTAGTTTCGTGGTATGTAGCGTTAATGGAAGGGGGCTTACGGTATTAGTGTCAGTCGAGGTTTGGAGGTATAATGAAAGGGTAACAGTGAAATCTTCATGTTGATCAATGCAATGAAAGATCATGATAATGAGTGTGAGTAACATGTCAAAATATGATCTTACAATGACCAGTCAAGAAAAACCTATACACGATAATAATAACGGTGAAATTCCTTAAGGATCTGTTCCCCTTCGTCGTACTTATAGTAGCTTAAAAGTACGATATCAATATTTGCCATATGCCAGATAGCTACGATACTAAATGCGATGTACAAGAAAACTACGATAATAACAATTGCAATATACAAGACATTTAAGACACCAGAAGTTGTCATACTCGAGGTAAGTAAAGTAGCGGAAGTTGCTATACATCAGGTAAATACGATACTGGGAGTTGCCATACACCAGAGGAGGTAAACATTACTAATACACTACAGGGTTTGATAACATCACCAAGAGAGAAAACAAATGTGTTTCAGGTGATTCAGTGGTTCCGGTCACCAGGACGAGGAATCAAAGCTGATTATCGTGGCACATTAAGGAACCGATAGCCTTGCTTTATGTTCCCCGGATATTGGGGTGGGGGTGAAAAATCATCCCCAGAACTGTCTCGAAATTCCTCTCATCCTACTTCCCCCCAAAATGGAAAAGTGAGACATTCTTCAGAAATACCAAAAACTCACATTTTCTCTCTTTCTCTCTCTCAAAAACGAAAAGTCCCCCTTCCCCCCAGTCGAGCGATCTTCCCCCCATCCACTCTTCTACCCCTCAAAAAAAAAGGGGAGGTCTTGTGCATCTGCGCCCTTGCCAACAGCCACAAGTACAGCAAGAACATCACAGGCGACATCAACAACATCAACAGTCCGGGTAATGAAATGACCGAAGCACTGATTCGAGTCCCGCTCCCATGGGACGCCGGGGTCTCGATGTTGGCGCGAATTATAAACTAGGCGATGATGCCGGCGCACAGGGAAAAAAGTATCTTTTGTGGAGGTAAAGCTTTTTTTTTCTGTCTTTTTTTTCGGCGATTAATTGACGAAGGCAAACATTCGTAATGCCAACACGTGGAAGCCTCCAAAAAAATGCAGTTTTTTTAAACGTCGTTGGAAGGGGAAAAATATGCCTCCGAAAATCCTGAGAGTGTCTTTTTGGGTGTCTGCCCATAAAACCTCCGGCCAATTTGAGACGAAGAGTTTGATCAGAAGAAGATAATATATGAGGGTCAAGTCCACTGACTGTGGGATTCTAGTCACTAAGGTGAAGACTGGAAAATGCCCTCATCATAGGCCTCCAAAATGGATGTGGAGAGTGACGATACAAAGTATGAAAACATATCAGACTATAGCAAATACAGTTTGGTTTTGCGGGACAGTATTTAAATCTTGCTGCCATCATTTAAAATTTGTCTGTCGGAGAATCAGTCAAAATGACGGGGCGATAAACGATAATATAACACAATTCTGAATCTGTTTTATGTGAAAAGAAAAACTACTTTTATGATCTGATGACTTTCCTGTATAGATTCCAGCTTGACTCTGGCAATAGCCGGATCAAATCGTTTATTTCTATTCTTTTGATATCATCCAAATTTTCATTTCTCAAATTTATTGACCTGGTTTATTTGTGCTTATGTGACGACCTCCATCAGTTTAGGCTGCTGACGTGAGAGCCGAAAATCCCACACGGAAAAAAGGTCTCCCAACGCAGGGAGTCAGCCATTTGGACAACAGAGTAACTGATAGTGAGCTAAATAGTAGACTGTATCCACACCAGCGTCTCATCATCTTCGAATCATAGCAGTGTATCGTCAGCATGATCGCTGTTGTTTGAGTTTCGTTGACAATGGGTCACTGAGTAACAGGTCAAGTACTAGTAAGATACGTTGATTACAACAGAGTCCCTAAACCACTATCATGGGTCAAGGAGAGCTATGTTAATCTGTCGAAAGGTTAAACTCCTAGGTTGCCAAGGGACTATGTCGGCCATGTTGGAGTTGACTTAATGATACACTTGTCTATGGTTCACTTCTGATCCATCTAAGCTATTTGATGGAAATAAACGCCACTACTTTTAACCTCTTCTCTATCATAATCAATTCCATTCATAACCTATAATTAATAATATGACATACTTTTATTGAAAGTCCCTTGCTGTTGTTCAATCTCTCGGCATAACAAATATAAAGCAAACTCAGATTCTCCTATGTATTCTCTCCTCAGTAGTAAAAGATTAATTATTCATCTGAAAAAACATTTGTGTTTGACCTCTGCTGTTTACAGTCTTTGAAACAGACTATAAACTGCTCCTTGAACGTAATGATCTAAGGCAGAACGTCAGGTGTTCTGAACGTTCATTGGAGGTTCTTGGTTCTGAAAGTTTCTTGCTTGATCTCTTTAGTGTGAACCAGTTTCGTGACGATTTTCTAAGGATTGTATCGAGCTACTTGACTGAAATACCTACTATAATGGCACAAGTGAAACAGTCATCTGAAACACTTACATGAAACACTCACGTATGACAGTTACTTGAGAATCAGATGGCACTGTCTATGCAGTCAACTAGTTCACAGTTAACTCAAACAGTTACCTGAGGAAGCTGCCTCAAAGAGTTCCGTAAGGGAATATTTAGATTTTTCCTTTTCACAGTCTCAGAAACTTGGTTTCATTGGCTGATCAATGTGTTTCAGTTTCATTGTTGTCTCCCGTCAGCTGAGCCACGTATCTTTATGGTTCTTTACGGCATTGTTGTGACTGCGACACCAGTGCCATAGCAGTTTAATACCTCTGTGACATCACGCCAACATTCCGGTGCCACTGTGACATCACTCCCCAGTGCCTGTGGGACAATGCTTTAATACCTGTGTGACTCCACTTCACTACCTGTGTGACAACACTCCAGTTCCCCTGTGACACTATGTCGTTCCCTCTGTAACACCACTTCAACGGTGTGACAACAGTCTTATACGATACCTTTGTGACACCACTTTTAAACCTCTGTCACTACTTTTAGGCTTCTCTAACAATAAATACCTGCTACATTTTTCTACAACCATTTAACACTTAGCCACATTCCAACCACAGAAAAGGTGACCCCCCACCCACACACACACACCCACACACACATACACACGACACACACAATAGCGGTACACCGGGATTTAATACACTTACTCTACTCTTTCTTGTGCTCGATAAGAGAAAAAAGAAAGAGATGAAAGCTTGTACGTATATTTTTTCCGACTGACTAACCAGAAGGACTTTTTCGAGAAGTGTCAATACTTTTCCTTACCCTATTTTCTTCTTCTTTTTGCACTCTTCCTATGTTTTGATTCATAGATTTCATATACTTAATCTCGACTCTTGGCAGCATCTACCTCTCTTCATTTCTATTCATAATCTTTGTCATTATCAAAATTATGATGAAGTTGGTGATAGGATCGACTACGTCTCAAGAGTGAATAACTTCACAATAAATCATGATCATCTGTATGTAATTCACGAGAGATACGAAAGGAATATGATAATAAATATATGATAATAGTCAATTTCAAAGAAGTCAATCTAATAAACATTTGACTCATGATGGAAATTTCAAAATGATGTTAGATAACTGAACAATAAAGGTCATATTTCAACATAGGAAAGGAAGAATCTCAACCTAGTGATTCTGCGACAGGATCCCCCTAAACCCTTTATTGCCGCCTCGGGTCACCTCCACAACCTGCCCTGAAAATACCCTAAATGGTAGGGTCAAACCCTGAGGACTGTAGCCGAGTTTCAATAATGAAGCGAACAGAGAGCAGGGATCCCCTCGCCCTGCCTGAAAAGTAGGCGAGATATGGACGAGCCAGATATCCATTTACTGTGGTGAAGCTAACGGTGAATAATCATTGTACCGCATATTGTACTGCTGACCGACGACTTTTGCTGGCGAACATTTAATGTGGCGAGCCTGACGTGGAACTGTGAGAAAACCACACAGCACACACTGGGCGAATAGCTGTTGTCTTGTAGTTGAGTGCGTATAAGAGTAATCGTTGTAATTATGACGTTTCCTTATAGTTTTAATAACAAACAAATTCTCCAACCTTCTCTTTCGATTGTGCCTTAGCCTTTCCGTATTGCTTCGCATCGCTACACTGTTGCTTCAGTATATCAACAACTTTTAACACATAAACTGTGGACCTTTTTAGTTTATTCTCCTCAAGTGAGCAAGTATTCTAATGCTGAATTTTGTTTTAGTATTTTGATATATAGTAAAGATACTGCAAGAGATGAAGAACTATATATATATAATGAAATAATTACAGATGATTCGCATGTTCCAATGTATATACTGTAATGTATACTAACATATAAACATCAGCACATGCACATATTCAAACAAAGAAGAGCATGTCAATTGTTACAGTATTTGAATGTTCATAACCATCACCGACCAAAAAGCTAAACAAACAAAGTTACCTCTCTAAATCCGGAGTCGAACCCGTCCTCCAAAATATGAAATCCACTGACACTACCACTGCGCCTCTCCTGGGTAAACTGATTACATATTAACCGCAAATTAATAATAACAACTTCGCCTTTAATTACTTTCCTCTCGCGAGTGAGCCCGTCTCATCATATCTCAATAACTGTGTCATTTGTTTCATTTCCCCAAAGTTATTCTCGACGTGTCCCCAGCAACGTTTCCTCTGCAGTTCACAGGCATAATAAAGGGATTCGATTGTGAATTGCCGGAATGAGATCCCAAGCATCTCCTCTGTAATATCCAAGTCCATTACCAAAGGAATCTATTGGGAATAAGGAAATCGAGAAGTGACAATTCGCCCAGATTAGGTTAGATTTAGCTCGGATCACTATAGCCGTCCTCACTATCAATACAGTGTTGGTGGGTAGTGTTGTAGCATGGTGTTGGTGGCGACTCGGAAGCGGTCTTGGCGGTTCAGGTTCAAGAGTAGAGGGTTCACAGGGGTTCAGAAGAGATTAGGTGAGGTTCACAGTGGTTCGGTATGGTTTACGATGGTCTGGTGAGGCTTAGGAGAGGGGAAGTGTTGGGAATGGGAAATTCCTGAAACTCACCGTCATGCTTTAATTTTCATCGTTTTTCTTTTCCTGGTCTCGAAGCGCTTCACAAAGTTTTTTCTTGTTCTTTGTCTCAAAACGCTTTACAGCGATTTATCTGGCTCATTCTCCCGTAGCACTTCAAAATGATTTCTCTCGTTTATTGCTTCGAAGTGATTCACAATAGTTTCTCTGTTCATTGTTTCAAAGAGCTTCACAATAGAGTTTCTTTGGATCATTTTCTTGGAACGCCTTACAATTATTTCTTTCATTCATTCTTTCGGAGACCTTTACGTTGGATTTTGTGGTTCATTATCTCGAGATGCTTCACAATTGCTTCCTGTTCGGTGTTTATAGCTGCTTCACAATAGTTTCTGTGGACCATTGTCTGAAACAGCTTCACAATGATTTCCCTGATGTATTGTCTCGAAACGCTTCAAAATGGTTCAGCAGGATTCACTCTGTTTGTCAAAATTTACGCTATTTCCTGACACCAGTGTAATGGTGCTCATCTTGAGTTACACTGTCTTGCGAGGGCTCATACTGGTTCTCCTGAATTGCAATGGTCTGCCTGGTCTCATACTGGTTTCCCTGAGTCACACTGGCCTGCGAGGGCTCGCACTGTGCCCCTCGGTAACACTGGCGTGCTAGGATTCATACTGGTTTTTCTGGATACAGAAATGATCGTCGAAGTTTAAATTTGCTTCATTTGCGGATAAGATAGATTTGCTTGGACTTACTTTTTCTTCACTGAGTTCAACCTGCTGTATTAAGGTTTGCGCTGTTTCACGACCCATGCTGTTTCAATGAGGCTCATATTGCTTCATTAAGGCCCATACTCCCTCACTGAGACCCAGTCTGTTTCAATAGGGTTCATATCGCTTCGCTTGCTTCAGTGAGATCCCGACTGCTTCAGTGATGTCAGTGCTACTCAAGATATATCATTACCATTTGAATGAGGTTCATGTTGCTGTGACGTCATTCATATTGCCTGACGTCTGTGTTGTGAATCTCACGAAATTTGCTAATACCTGTGGTGCCTGTGAGTCGATCGAAGTTGTCTCTCCTTCTAAACCACTGATCAGCCGCTGATCAGAATTTTCAGCAGGTATATAAGACCTTTTGTTTTATGTGTTAACATGAGAGCAGATCTTGGCTGGAATGAATCGGTATAAAGAATGAGAGATGATAAGTGGCAACATGTGGTTACCATAGCGGAATAAGCTATGTCTTTGCCATCATTAGTTTACCTCTTGCGCACGCACGACAACACGAACACTGAACACGGCGATAAGACCCTTGAACACGACAGCACGACCTTGGTTTTCATGATGGTCTTGCCTTTACCGTGTCCTTCAAGGGTACGCTGAAAGGTCAATTTGTTATACCCAAGGGTCTCACTGTCGTTCTCAACGGTCGTACCTACGCGCTCAAGGGTCGTTGCGTAGTGCTCAAGTGTCGCTGTCATACTTGGGAAATTAGGAATTATAATATACAATAACACGCAACTTGATAACTCTTTATACAAAAGGCTACGCTCAATTAACAAGAGTTACAATAACAAAAGAGCTTCGTTGGTTTTTTAGATGAATTTCACACCAAGAAATAAATATATGTCTTTCACATCAAGAGCTCCAAATATATGGCTTTCACATTAAGAATTTTGAATAGATGGCTCTCATAACAAAAGTCTTCAATAAATGGCTTTCCAACCAACATCTCTAAATAAATGGCTTCTTGTCTCCATCGTCGGTATATAGCGTCCTGTCTCATTAACACTTTGATTATGTATTCAGTAATTAGTCAGTTTGGAGTCCACTCACTACCTGCTCATTAGGACACCTATCTCGGTAATTCATGGGCTTAATGACCTTGAATAATTGTTGATATCCCTGCCTTACTTGCCTA
This sequence comes from Panulirus versicolor, assembly GCA_032361705.1. Classification (NCBI taxonomy): domain Eukaryota; kingdom Metazoa; phylum Arthropoda; class Malacostraca; order Decapoda; family Palinuridae; genus Panulirus; species Panulirus versicolor. The sequence continues at coordinate 8,556 of JAUUDZ010064036.1, forward strand.
ATTACGTTAGATAACCTAAATGAGACTGGTTGACTCGATTAATTGCTGTTGGAGATTTTTATTACCTTTGGCCAGACATGAATTAATAGGCTATATTTAGTGGGATAATATAATGGTCATTTTCATTTTAACAAAAATTAATATACAAATCATTTGTTGGTCTCTCTATTTTCTTAACTGATTAAAACAGAATTAGGATTAAATTTGGGCTTATATGATACCATTTACTTCCTCGAAAAAACTATTGAACATTATAGAAGGGTTCTCGAGAGATCCTCTTTCAGTCACGTATCAAAATTGCAAATATGAGAATTACTTTTTATCTGTTTAACTACACAGTACACACAATCATTCGACCAGTGATACGAAGTTATCACTTTTCTTATTATTATCTTTTTGATATACTTGGTCGCCTTTCCCTCCTAAGTCAGATATGTAGCTTCAGGAACAGACAGCTCAGTAAGGGGATATCGCTTTGTTCTCTCCCATCTTCCTCATCTTAGAAAGTTAATACAGGAGGTGAGGATTATCAGTCCCACGCACCCATCCCTCTTAGTCGCCTTCTATGACACGCAGGAGATACGTGGGTAGTATTCTTTCTCACTATTTCGTTAGAGTGAATATTCTCTCTCAAAAAAACAGGTCTCGACAAAAAACATAAAAATCCAATCTTGACATTTTTCTATCTTATCAACAATTTAGATTCTTCTCTTGCTGTCCCGGGAACACCTGAACCCTTATATAAACAATCAAACCCTGTCAGCCACGTCAGCAGCTGTAACTGAACCGTTCTACTTCCATTTCTATTGGCTGATAGTGTCTCACTGAACGCGATTTAAATACACTTATCCTTGTACAAATCGTCTACCTCATAGCTTATGCTTTGGTTTGCTTGGGTCGGTTTAATTTTGCACTTCACATTTCTATTTACGCTTCTTACATTCTCTCACAATACCCACGTTTTCTCTTAGACTCTAATTGATTTTCAGTAACAAAGCATTTTTTCTGTTCATCTGTCTTTGATAACTTCTACGTCAGCAGTATTATTCTAAACTTCCAGCGACATAATCAAAGAAATTACGCTTTCTAGATCAGCATTGCAAATAGGACACCTTTGGCTACATACTTAGAAGAGAATTGTTTTTCGTGCACTAAGACCAACAAATATGAACCAACCAAGTACTGTATCTAACCTTCGTATCGTTTAGCTCAACTGGCGGATCTGATGTGACAAATCCTTTTGATTTTACCCTAGGACGACGATGGCATATCCATCCGCATATTCTGCAACACAGGTTGCACGCGTCATTACCCATAACAACATTTGTCAGATTGAATCATACGCACATTATGTATGCTTTGTATTAACTGTATATAGACACTTGGTATCTTGATGTACCTTATGCATATAGAATAAACTTTTTCTATATAAACTGCTTGATTTGTGTATCAGTTTGATTACTTGGGCGTTATTTCCTCTATTTTACATCCCTTTGCTTGACCTAACGCGTTGTGCTTTCGCCTGATTGTCGAATGTGAAGCCCAGGACCCCGACTCGATACCCGACGAGCAAGACACGGATGCCGGAGCAGATCCGGGGATCCTGCTGCACCGTAACCCCAGGTTTGTTCCCAGCGCCGGCGG
>JAUUDZ010064047.1:0-10199 GCA_032361705.1 Panulirus versicolor
TCTCTCTCTCTCTCTCTCTCTCTCTCTCTCTCTCTCTCTCTCTCTCTCTCTCTCTCTCTCTCTCTCTCTCTGTCCTTATCCATCGTTCTCCCCCTTACCTCTGTTTCTACTTTACCATTAGGCACACATCTCTCATTTCTTTCAATCTTTTCTCTTCATCTCTTAAATTTCATCATTTTTCAGACGAATTTTCCCAGACTTGTCTGATATACTTTAAGTGGTTAAACATCTTTTTCTTCTACCTTTACGCAACTCCTTCCTGTGGGTGCAGGAATTATTAAGGAATGAATTTCGATAGCATAGTTGGCAAGATATATGGTAAGGAAGTAAATGGTTGTGTTGAAAGAGTTAGAGAACGTCTTTTTAGAGAGGATCAAGGTGAGTTCTACAATAAAAAAGAGCGTGTACATCAAAACTGTGTATTCAGGCATATAGTGGAGAAAGTTTCATTAAAAAGATGTATAGTGCACCTACGCTATCAGGAAATTTGAATAACAATACAGGGGAGCATGGCAAGCACCGAAGACTTGGATGCGGTTAAGAACATATGTAAGGGAAGTGTATGTGTGAGGGTCAGTTAAGGTATGAGTGATTGATGTAGGAGGAATGTGTGGCGTCACCGTGAATAATAGTTTCTGGCTGAAGCATAACATTAGATGAAAGCAAAGTGTGGCGATTGACATGTGGCACTTAACCCTATATAGAGGTACATAATGAAAGCTGCCGCAGTTTCTGTATGCAGTTGGTGCTGTACTGCTAAAACAACAAAGGAAAGGTTAGACAGAATGGCAAGCCGAATCGATGGTATATGTAGGAAGGTGCTGAAAGTACATGCAGATATGACGTGTTTTTGTATTTGAAGGAAGATCAGACTATGGGATGAGTTTGCTCAGTGAGAACCTGCAAGATGTGGATACGCGTAAACATTTGGGAATGAAATTTAATGGGAACGATGATGGTTAGCTGAAGTTGAAAGTATGGTCATACAAAGGAGGATATTTGCCGGCTTACTGAAAGCTCTGGTGAATGGAAAAAATGGAGATAACTTTGTTCTCATCGGACGAATCAACTAAATGTGTGAAGAGAAAATTTAGGGAAGTCCACACACGCAGGGCTCAGGGTGAGGCTGTGTGTCAGTGGTGTTGAGGAGACTTGTCCACACAATTATCTACAGAAGCTTTCCTATTTTTCCTGTGATCACAGAGAGCGGGGGAGATGGAAAGATTCGCAAAGCCTAAATCAAAATGAATATTTATACTTACTCCATAAATTTCTACGTCATCGTCAAATACAATGTGAGAGATCTGCACGTGCGTAAGCATCATCAGTGATATACAGTCACACCTGGTGATGAATAATGCATGTCAGAATAAGGTAATGATTTACTGATGACTTGCAGAAAACAATTGTTTTTTCGAAAAAGATTGAGTAATCGTTTCATAAAGAGAGGTAAACTGGACCTCCCTCCCTGCTCCACTCACATTGATGACGAGATTTGTCATGTGTTGGATACAACGGAAAATGGACAGTTTTTTGGCACTAGATGAACTCCAGCGGGAACCATATAGCGTTTATATCACAGGTTCATCGTTTCCTCACTTACAAGAGCTATCTATTATTCATATCATATTCAGATTACTTCCCGTCCACTGGACAATATACTCCTGATATTCAGATCATCTCAACGATAGCCACCAACATCATCAGTACAGTGTTACTAACACCACAATATGTGGAACATATCTAAAAAATTATCACCAGCAACAACACGAATAAAATGATTACTCAAAATATTAATAAATGTCATAATAATATGATTGTCGCAGTAAAATGAAGGTCAAAGTAATATAAAGGTGACTAATGTAAAAGATGAAAATGTAAAGATGAGAAAGAAGTAAGAGATTCTCTGATACTGCTATTCGTAGTTGCAATAGTAATGATAAAAGCTATAGCAACAGGAGCACAATAGTAGTAGTAGTGATAGTAGTAACAGTAGTAGTAGAAAGAAAAATGAAATTATATAACAGACACATACTGCAAAGAACAATAGTAGTAGAAACAACATTTGTCATTCTTCTCGTCTCAGTTTTACCTAAAGACGTATCAGAGTGGCAGTAACATCAGTAGCAGTAGCAACAGTTACACACGTACCAAAGTGGCAGTAACACCAGTGTCAGTAGCAATAGTTACACACGCACCAAATTGGCAGTAAAACCAGTAGCAGTAGAAATAGTTACAGACGTATCAGAGTGGTAGTAACACCAGTAGTAGTAGCAATAGTTACAGACGTATCAGAGTGGTAGTAACACCAGTAGCAGTAGCAATAGTTACAGACGTATCAGAGTGGTAGTAACACCAGTAGCAGTAGCAATAGTTACAAAACTCGCAGGTGCATAGAACCTGTAGGTTATTATTACCGTTTCGGACACCGGGCGAATTCTTTTAGGATTAGGTTAGGTTAGGTTAGGTTAGGTTAGGTTAGGTTAGGCTAGGTTAGGTTTAGGTTAAGATATTTCATTCCTAGGTTTTGATGTTTTTGAACGATTTTGACTCATGTCTATCTCAAATCATTAATTCATGTGAGTTCCGTCACCTAGAACTCCAGTTTCATGCTTCTAAGATCTATCAATGTTATTCTGGTGAACGACAACATACTTTAGTCATACATACTTCACTTTCCTAATTCTTTCATAAAATTGTAAAGTTTTTGATAAGAAAACAAACAAACATCACTATCTTGGGTCTTAACGTACAACATGGGGAAAATCGTCTGAGATCACTGGAGAAAATGCCTACATACCAACATGTATATGGGGAAACATAGGGACTTACTACTGGATATCATATATACATTTTTTACTCATCATTCTTTAAAGGTGTTTTGATACATCAAGACGTCAGGGTAATTGTTCCTTTAGGCATCATCCCGTTCTTGCAACATGTATCTTTGAATAAATCTGAGTTCATCACAGTTCACTGATAGCATCAACAGCAGTGAATTATATGTTCAATATTGTCTACAGTTAACATGTTCTAAGTAAAGCGTATCTTTGCCTCACATTTGTAAACAAACCTCTAATATGACACAGGCAGCACGGAAGTTCACAAGATAATGTCGATTGGAAGCTTCGAACAATGCTTCAGAGCTTATGCGTCCTCCATGTCTGAAGTTTCAAATAATTCTTCAGCGTTCATGACACTTCAGAACCAGCGAAACGGTCAACAAGAGCTTGGCAGCTTAGTCGAAGCCATACTTCTGGAACTATTTTCTTTCATGCTGGACCATGATATTGACATAGCATTTAACATGTCTCGCAGCTTATACGACACAGTAGATGAATCTGTAAACCATGAATAAGACTTCTCTCGAAACTCCAAGCAACTTCCTGTGTATTCCAGATTCCTCTTCATATACATGGTAGCTCATGGGTATCGAACACTGGTCTCACATCAAAACTATCTATGTAAACACCAGTTTGCTGAGTGAGTATTTACGTTACAATAATATACATCTAATGGATATAACCATAAATCACATAAGAGAGATGCGCTTTAAACAACGTTGGATTTAAAGAGTGACAACAGCCCGAACAGATTCAATAAAAGAAAATATTCAGTAGAGCATTAATTATAGAATTACAGTGGTAACCATAAATCTGCACTTCCTTAACAGTCAGGTCTATAAACACCTGAGGAGCCTTGTATAAATTCTTTCTTTTCCTTATATCTTTCACCCAAGATGGCCTTGAATGGCCCGTGTCATGTCGGTCACTATGAAAAACAAAGTATAGTAACATCAAAAACGTTACGCATCCTATGAAACGTAGGGTCATCCTAGGAAATTACCATCTTCAGAAACGTTCACCATTCAAGGAAACGTAAAACATCATAGAATATGGAAAACCATCTTGGGGAAGAAAGACCATCATAGGACTCGCACACCATCAGAAACGTGGACTAATCTTGAGAAACGTAGACTATGTTTGGAAACGTAAATCATCATGGTAGACGTAGACCATACTAGAAACAAAGAACGCCCTGGGAAACGTAGGCTAACATATACCACGTTTTCGAAATGTAGACCATCCGAGGGATCATATATGGGGTGAAGACTATTCTGGGATAAACATATCATCCTGAAAGACAAACTCCATCTTGGGAAGCGTAGAGCTTCCTGGGAAACATGGGCTATCCTAGATAACGTAGATCATCATGAAAAACTTGCACCATCCTGGGATATGCTGACCATCCTGGAACACTTAGACCATCCTAGGAAACTTAAACCGAGATCGTCCTGGAAAATGTACGCTCTTTTGAGAAGCGTAACCCATTTTAGGAAACGTAAGTCATTTATAAAACTTCGACCCTCCAAGCTAACAGACCAACCTGCAAAATATAGACCATTTGGAAAAAGTAAACCATCCTAAGTAAAAACACCATCTTTGGAATCGCATACTATCCTAGAAAATGTAGACCATCCTAGGATACTGAGACCATCTCAGATAGGTCCACAGTTTTGGGTAAGTTGACCATCTCTGGAAATGTTGGCTATCCTGGAAAACGTAGAACCCCATAAGAAACACAGACCATCCTCTAGCACGTGACTCATACTAGGATATGAAACTCTCCTGGAAAAGGTAGACCATCATACGAAACGTAGACTGTCCTGGGAAATATAAGTAGATTAATACTGGGCTCTTGTAGAGAACGTAGACTAACCTGAGAAACAGTTTATCGGTGGAAATGTATACCATCCACCGAAAGGCAGACTTTCTTAGCATATGTAAATCATTCTGGAGCACGTAGGCCATCCTGGGAAAGTTAGACTTTCCTAGGAAACGTATATCATAAAAAGAAAAAAAAAATCTTTGGAAACATACACCATCCTTGGTAATGTAATGTATTGTGGTTACGTTGACAATTGTAGAACACGTAAACCATCATAGGAAAAGGACACCATCCTGGGAAACGCATAAAATCCTGGGAAATGGAGACCTTCGCAGGAAAGGAATACCTTCCTTAGATGCGCAAATAGATCTGGGAAAGGTAGACCCTCCCAGAAAACGTTGATCAACCTTGGGTACTAAGAGTATCTGCCATAGACAGTCTGATTATTTCTTATTCTTTATCTTCACGACTTGCCCTTAACCCTCTGAGATCAGAATGTAACATGTTCGTCTCTGAAGCTAGACACAAATATTCATACATTATTGATCAAGGAATTCATATCAAATTCTTATAAATTCCTTCTCATACAGGCCTCCGTGAGCATGACAAAGCTGAGCTTTAGCCAAACTTCCGCTTAGTAAAGGTGATATTAAAACCAACATGGGTTGTAAATCAGAAGCCTCAAAATTGTAATTACAATAGAACTAATAGACTTCATTGAAGCACGAAGAGGAGATTAGATAAGCACAAGTAGAAGCATTTTCATCACAATGATATGTGTAAAGTAAAACATGTATATGGAGAAAGTAATAAGATTAGCAGATTACAAGATGTAATTGTTTAACTAAGGCTAGGCTATAGGTACTATTGGCGCTTTGGCTTATCTGGAGATGTTGATCATATACATTATAAAGTATGTAGCCAAAGATTTGGGCACAATATGTCTTAGAATATGGAAAAAATAGTGCTTATAGGGCTAGGTCTAAATATGAGAAACCCTTATTGTTTACATGAAGATAAATGAAACTTTAAGTCTGTATCCACATTATGCATCTAGTCGGTAAAACGTATCATAGGAAACTATGCCACGTAAGCAATAAAACATTTACAGTGAATCAACTTTGTACAAACCTATGTAACATCAACCCACTGGGGTCTGACTGAGACCCTCTGTGACCTCTATAACCCTTTTGCGCTGCCGTTCACAGGATGAGCATGGGGTGCACAATAAACTTGCCGGGGTTACCAACACAGATCAGTCTTAGAAAACACAGATCCTCCTTGGGCAAGTAGAGGATGCTAGGAAACGTGCACCATTCTGGGGAAAAAGTATATGAACTTAGGAAACGTAGACCATCCTGGAAAAGTATATCATCTTAGGAAACGCAGAGCACCCTAGGAATAGCAGATTACTCTGGGAAAAGGATATCGCCTCGGAAAACGTGGATCGTCGTAAAACTTAGACCATCTGTTGTCACGTAGGCTATCCTGGAAAACACTGACGATCATTTTAAAATATAGACTTTCATAAGCAATGTAATGCATCCTGGGATACGAAGACCACATCGTGGGAGACTAGATCATCATAGAAAACGCACACAGTCCTTGGAAACGTACAACAACGTGCGCAACGTACACCAGCATGGGAAAAGAAAATCATCCTGGAACACGTTGACTATCCTGAAACACCAAGACCATCCTGGGAAACGTAAACCATCCAAGGTAACGTATACAACCCTATGAAAAGGAGACCATCCTGGGAAACGTAAACCATCCAAGGTAACGTTTACAACCCTATGAAAAGGAGACCATCTTGGGAAATGTATACCATCCTCAGCAACCTTGGTCATCCTAAACTATCCAAGAAAACGTCGATCATCCTGATAAACGTAAACCATCCTGGAAAACTTACACTTTCCTAGGATATACACATCTGTGTGAGAAACGTAAACAACTGTGAGCAAAGTAGTACATCCTGAGAAAGGTATACCATCCTGGGAAATGGAGACTGTCCCAAGATACGGCGGTAATTCACGGTTAAAGTCCATACTAGGGAACATAGGCTATCTTGGGGAACGTAGACCCTCCTTAGAAATGAAGACCATCGTAGAACACGTAGATCAACCAGGAAACTTGGACCGTCATAAGAATATCATCCTTGTAGACGTTTTCCATTATAGGACAGGTTAACTACAATGGGAAACGTAAAGTATCTTAGAAAAAGTATGCCATTCTGGAAAAGATAGACCACTCCAGATGTAGACCATCCTATGGCACGCAGGACATAGCTGAAAACGTACACATACTAGGAAACGTAGATCAGCTTACGAAAGGTAGACAATTCTGGGAAAGTTAAACAGTCCTGGAAATGTGGACCAACACAGAAAACGTACACCATCCTGTAATATGTTTACCAACCAGGAAAGCGTACATCATCCTGGGAAATGTACACCATCCTTGGATATGTTGACCAGCCTTTAACGCGCAGAGCATCCTGGGAAACTAAAAACATCTTGGGAAACTCGTACCATTTCGGGAAACATAGAATATCCTTGGAAATGATAACCATCCAAAGAAAAAGAGACCATTCTGGAAAAAGCAGTCCACTCTAGGAAACATGGGCCATGTTGGGAAACGTAGACCGTCCTAGAAAACAGATGAACATGGGACAAGTGCACTATCCTGGGAATCGTAGACTATCCTGAAAACTGTAGATCATTCTTGGAAACATACGTCATCCTAGGAAATGCAGGCCATCCTAGGAAGCATAAACCATCCTGGAACACCAAGACCATTGTAACCAATGTAAAGAATACTAAGAAACAGAAACCATCCTGGGAAAACTGAAGTCATCCTCATAAACCTAGATCATCTTAGACAACCTAAACCATTCTCGAAAACTTGGACCATCATCTTGATATACGAATATCATGCTGGGAAATTGAGACCAATCTCGGGAACTTAAAACATCTTAAGTAAAGGAAATCATCTTGGAAAACATAAACCATTTTAGGAAACGGAGAACATCTAAGTGCTGGCAACAATTCTGGGAAAACAGATCATTCTAGGAAACAAAGGCCTTCCTGGAAAACATAAATCTTCCTAGGAGACGTAGACAATCTTGGGTTACGTACACCTTCCTGGGAGAGAGAGACCATCTTACGAATCGTAGGTCATCCTGGACTCTTTGATCATAGGAAACGTAGACTATTCTGGAAAAATGAGTCCATCCTGGGAAACGCAGGCCATTGTATGAAACGTGTACCATCCTGGAACAAGGTATACCAACCTGAGAGACGTACACTATACTGGGAAATGTACACCACCTGTGGATATGCTGGCCATCTTAAAACACCTAGACTATTCTAGTAAACGGATACCATCCTGGGAAAAGCATAGCATCTTGGGAAAGGTAGACCATCCTAAGATAGCGAGAACATCTGGGAAAGGTACACTATTCTGGGATAGGTATATCATCATAGGAAATACATATCATCCTGGGAACCGTACTCCACTCTGGGAAACATAAATCATCAATGGGAGACGTAAACCATCCTTGGAAACATAGGCTACCCTAGGAAAAGCAGACCTTCCTGGAAAACTTAGATCATTATCAGAAACGTAGACCGTCCTGCGTAACATAAACCATCATAGGGCATGGAGACAATCCGGGACAATTCATATTATACATGAAAACGTAATCCTAGGAAACGTAGACCATCCTAGGATAAGTAAACCGTCTTGGGAAATATAAACCATCCTGGAAAACGTAAACTATCCTAAAACATTGGACGACACTTGGAAACGTATAGTAAACGTAGATTATCCTAGAAAATGTAATGGAAAACATAGACCATCCCAGGATAAGTAGACCTTCTTGGGAAACATTAACCATCCTGAGAATCTTAGACCACCTTGGGAAACTTAGACCATCATGAGGAACATAAACCATCCTAAAAACTAAACTATCCCAGGGGGCGTATAGGAAACGTAGATCATCCTGGGAAATGTGAACCTTCATGGAAAACGCGGACCATCCTAAAAAATGTGAATCAATTTGTAAAAGTAGGCCATTAAAGGACACGCAGAATATGCTGAGAAACGTAAACTGTCTTTGGAGACATATACCACTATGGGAAAGGTAAACCATGCTAGGAAAGTAGCTCGTCCTTTAATATTCAAACAATTCTAGGACACTTAAGCCACCCAGAGAGACTTAGACCACCTTGGAGAATCTATACCATCATGGGAAAGGTAGTTTATCCCGAGGAAACATACACCATTCAGGTAAATCTAGGCCATCCTGGGAAACGTATTCTATCCTGAAAAAAAGTCAACCACCCTGAAAAACGAAGACCATCATAGGAGAAGTAATTTATATTGTGAATCTTACATTGTCCTGAGAAATATTGGCCATCGGGTAAAAAAAAAGAGGGCAAATGAGAGTTGGGTGAGGGAGTAGCATTAAATTTTACGGAGAATGATAAGTTGTTTTGGAAGGAACAAATAACGTACGTAAGAAAACAAATGGGAACATCGAGGAAGGGGGCAAATGGGGAGGTAATAACAAGTAGTGATAAAGTGAGAAGGAGACGGAGTGAGTACTTTGAACGTTTGTTGAATATTTTGGTGATAGAGTGGCAGATGTAGGGTATTTTGGTCAGGTTTATGTGCGAAGTGAGAATGTCAGGGAGAATGGTTTGGTTAAGAGAGAAGAGCTAGTGAAAACTTTGCAGAAGATGAAATCCGACAAGGTGGCGGATTTGGATGGTATTGCAGTAGAATTTATCGAGAAAGGGAGTGACTGTGTTGTTGACTGGTTGGTAAGGACATTCAGTGTATGTATGGATCATGGTGAAGTGCCTGAGGACTGGTGGAATGCTTGCATAGTGCCATTGTACAAAGGCAGAGGGGATAAAGGTGATTGTTCGAATTACAGAGGCATAAGTTTGTTAAGTATTCCTGGGAAATTGTATGGGAGGATATTGATTGAGAGTGGGAAGGCATGTAAAGAGCATCAGACTGGGGAAGAGCAGTGTGGTTTCGGAAGAGGTAGAGGATGTGTGGATCAGGTGTTTGCTTTGAAGAATGTGTATTAGAAATACTTAGAAAAACAAATGGATTCGTATGTAGCATTTTGTGGATCTTAGAGAATGCACATGGTTTGGTGGATAGAGATGCTTTGTGGAATGTCTTAAGAGTACATGGTATGGAAGGTAAGCTGCTAGAAGCAGTGAAAAGTTTTTCCCAAGGATGTAAGGCATGTATACGAGTAGGAAGAGAAGAGAGTGATAGGTTCCCAGTGAAGGTCGGTCTGCGTCAGGGGTGCATGATGTCCGTATGGTTGTTTAATTTGTTTATGGATGGGGTGGCTAAGGAGATAAATGCAGAAGTTTGGAGACGGGCTAATATGCAGTTTGCTTGGGTGAGAGGGCCTGAGAATCAGTTAGTTGATCGCTAATGATATAGTGTTGGCAGCTGATTAGAGTGAGAAAATGCAGAAGTTGGTGACTAAGTTTGAAAAAGTGTGG
>JAUUDZ010064069.1:0-10021 GCA_032361705.1 Panulirus versicolor
CCGTGGACTCATAGGAATATATATATATATATATATATATATATATGTGTGTGTGTGTTTGTGTGTGTGTGTGTGTCTTGCCTTCCTCCCGTCCCTTGTTATCTTCCCCATCACATAGAACAACTGGAGTCCATTCGCCACCAGAAGCCTGTCTCATTGGCTATCCATCACGTCCGGCAGGTCTCGTGTGTCCGTATCAACAGAGAGAATGGCCGGGCTAATGGCAATCACAGGGACGTTCACAACCTCCCTATGAAAGATGGGAGCCAAGTGTCGTAGCTAAGTCCTTCTGGTCTCCTTTATTTTTTTTATTTTGGGGGTAAATGTCGTCTGTGTTGCCAGCCTTGGCTTCGTTGCAGTCTTTGGCATGGTCTGTCTGTTCTTAGGTATGTTCTTTTTGTGTGTATTTTGATTTCATTTCGTTTTTTTTTATTTTAGTTTTAGTTTTCTGTTGCTTTTGGGTTTAATTAATGTACATGCCTCTTGTTCTAACTCCCGTTATGGAGTATACAGATTAATCTCAACCAACTGGCATCAAGCATGTTACCCTAGTCATGTGTTCTTGCAGTAAGAATGTAAGATGAAAAAAAAAGAAGGGAAAAAAAGGTATATATAAAAAAAGGGGGGGATTCATTCAGCTCGAGCTTGATTTCATGATCAAGAGAGAGATTGATAAACAGTGCCATGATGTCTCGAGGGCCCCTCTCCTCCTCCTCCCCCCTTAAGACTCTTCTTCGAGTCACCACGAGGGGAGTATCCACCAGTTAGAATACAGATTTTTGGCTGTTCTTGATTTCCATTGGTGGCTTAGGTTATGCTGTATCAAACCGCCTGATCCTCCCGTAGTGGCTCTATATGCATGGTACATTTGCTGCCCAGTCCTTACCGTATTTTTCAGAGGCCGTGGATCCCAATCTACTACGTAGCAGTGTAAGTGCAGATTAGCCAACCTTCAACCAGAGACCTCTGTTGCTCTGGCAGTACACCTCAGTCTGGTTATAGAACATCTAGATTAGACACACAGACACACACACACACACACACACACACACACACACACACATAGGTTTTAAGTCACACTTAACACTTTAAAAGAAGATTTCATGTCTACAGTTGTATACGGGAAGCTATAGACACCTCAAGTTAGATAACACGAATAGGCATCCTTTGTATACTAACACAGATTTTGGTTTGGAAGCATCTGTTTTTATTCATGTTTCTGAGATATTTGAAATACACTAGTTATAACCCTGTGTCTTATACATGTACTTCTATTGTCATGAGGTAAGAAAAAGCATAACTTGATATTGGAAAGTTGAATGACATTACATAGGGTTAACTTTTCAGTTCAGGAAGCATAACAAACAGCTTTGGACTTTGATGGAGTAACTTCTTTTAGCGGTAGAGGTAACGGATGCACTCATCTGTTCTGAATGGACTTGTAGGATGCATCCGAAATTTGGCTAGTTAAGTTACACCCACGAATGAAAACCTCAGGGTAGTAAGCACATCATGTTAGATCACGGTTAGATATAGAAGTTGAGTAGATAAATACCTTCACCCATCACGCACTAGTCCGTGTTTTGCACCGTAAAAGCAGCAGAGTACAGGAATGTTTGGAGACCTTATCCTCATGCCTCTCCTCCCTGTTATCTTTGGTACGGAGCGCAATAAAACAGAATTACAATTTCCGCGAAAGACTTTATGAACGGTCAAACCTTAAGGTACAGCGAGCGAGCAGTGAGCAAAATAAACGCTCCTTTGCACAGTAATCTCCATTGTATACATAAGGAATTACTGAATACAAGAAATGAATGAATGAACCTTCTTTGATGCGCTGTTAACAGTCCATCATATATTTTCCCTGCTGTTATTATTAGGAGTGTGTTTGATAACCCCTAAATCAGCTTTTACAGTTCTAACTTTCTTCAGAAATCATTTTTTTAGTATAGAGTAATTCACGGATTTTATATTGGACTCAAGGTACTAGCAGGTAATATATCGGTATGTACAAATAGAGGAAAAATAACATCTCGTTTGTCGCTGAAATGATTGTGAATTTCTCTTTCCCTGACATCAGGTCGTGACGGACCAACCAATTTGGTACTAAACTCTCGTTATCATTCTAGTCTGCAAGCTGTGCTTGTGACGTCAGACTCCGAACGCGGAAATCAAAACAAGTGTTTACAAGAGATTTAGAATATAAAGCATTCTCCAAAATCATTAAGGACAAATCCGTCACAGAATCTGCCAGATCTTTGTAGTATTATGATTTTAGCTTGTAGTCACATATTAATTATCCCTTTACATTAACACCTTTTTATACTAAGAGTCCTGTTGAAGCATGTTGAAGTTTGTTTTAAATCCCCCTACCTCCTCCTCCTCCTCCCCACAGAAGGTGAGCAACTTCCAAGAGTGATAAATAACAGTGTGTTATCTCTCCTCCCTTCCTAGCACACGCAAACACCGGACTCCCTGTACTCTTAACCCTCCTGACTACTTACTTACTCCGACTTAGTTGACATAATTGATTGTGTGTGTACGTGTGTGCGTGTGTGATCGTTTTTGTTGGCTACGTTTACAATGTTTTGTTTTGCAAATCCACAAAAGGCTGGGTTTTATGAATTCTTTTTTTTTCTTTTTTTTTGAAGTTATGTATGTTTTCCCTTTTGTTACTCTTGTTTCTATGATTCCTTTATTTATGTCATTTTGTTCCCATCTAGTTTGTCGGTCCTCTACAACGGTGACCAGAAGAGGAACTTGAAAAGGGGGGATATCCTCTCTCCCCCCTTTTACTAATCTAAAAGTTTTTCTTGTGTAGAGTCAGGCAAGTAGGCCATCATTTAAGGGCACGTCAGGCCATTATGCTGCCTTAAAAGGATTGGCGGAAGCTAGGTCAATTCTCAAAAGGACTACTACCCACCCACCCACCCACCGTGAGATACACAGCTATAATCACCATTAAGCTCTTCAAGAGTCTGTTGATGATTTTTCTTAACTTTCGTGAAGAAGAGTATCCCACTGGATTAACGTTAACAGTCTGTCCTGCCCTTAAATGACGGTTTCCTTGTCATGAAGAGTTGTTAACTGGAAAAAACACCACCACCCACTCAGTGCCTCTCACCCGCTCTACGCCAGGGGCTTGCTTGCCCACGAGATGAACAAGTTTTTTTTTTTTTGTTCAATTGAACAAAGCATCCGAGATCAGAGCTTTCCCTACATTTGAAATAGATGATCAAAAAGAATATGATTTATCTGCTAGGTCATCACGTCAACCATGATCACGGCAAGTCAATCACTTCTGTAACTCCTCCATCCACTAAGTTTTGCCCAGCGCTTACACCTCACTTTCATGAGAATGGAGACCAGAGTCAAACAGCCACCACTTCATACAAGTTCCGGTTGTGTTGGCAGGAGGGCCCGTCTTCCAGTACATTCCATATTGGGAAATGGTCCCTCCGAGGAAAATATCTTGGGGAAAACACATAGCGATGATGATGGTCCATTTTACGAGCTGGCTGTCAGAAACTGGGGGAAATTGAGCGTGAAGTTTTCCTTTGGGGAGTAGAGAGTCAGGATGGGAATGGAGAGGAGGATTGGGAATAAATGGGGGGCAGGAGATGATCTGCTAGCCATGTACACATCTCCTTATGAAGTGTTGCTCCTTAGCCTAGCCAAAAAGCTAGTTTGGGAACCTCTGTTTGGTTGGTTTTATTACTGTTAAAGGAAGAAACGTATTTGAGCTTCACTTTATGGCATAACAATCAGTTTGAACGAGTAAGGAATAAGTGACTGGCTGTAACGATAAAGATTCTGTTTCACATAGGTGAACAGAGAAGAGTGCTAAACATATAATTCTTGTTTTCGAGAGTATACCATTATTGTCACCAAATCATTTCAACCAAGGGAACAGATTACATTAGCTTGGGACAAACTTCACCAAACAAATTAACTTTCCGGTTTTTAATTGTCAAGTTAAGTCATTCCATGAAACATTACAGTTCTCGGTCAGACCTCTCATTTCTCATACATGAAGCATGCGTTAAGTCCATTTTGCGGTAATGGCTTCTAATTCAAGTCGGGAAACTATAATCCATTCCATGAACTTCACTTGAAGTAAGGGTTGCATACCCCCTGCTAGCGGAACGGATATAGCCTATATTGTCCTTGGTCGGGTTACTCTTTCAGAGTGCAGGAGTCATCATCGGTTAAACTAGGAAGCAGTTGATGGCGTTACAGGGCCTGAAGACTCCTGAAGGACAGGAGTTCCTTCAGGTGAAAAAAAAAAAGGATTTAGTGACACGAGGACTGAGACGGTGGTGTTGTTTGTATTTTCTAGGTGTTATCCAAGGACTCAGTAACGGTGTCCGTGGACGCTGTGGTGTACTACCGTGTGTCCAACCCAATGGCCGCCGTGTGTAACATCTCCGATTTCAGGTACTAAAACCTAATATACTCGCCCATCCTCACACACCTGTGACACAAGGAGGATTCTTTATTATTACTATTTTCATTTATAGAAGGCACTGAATGCTAGATTTATCCCCAGCTCTACAGTCACATCAACCATAGATTTGATGGTACGGGTTATGTGGGTTTTTTTTTTTTGTCGAACTCAAGGCATTCCGTGTCTTTAGCCACTAAGGGATAAAACACCTCTTCCCTCCCGCGTGACCTGATTGGCGATAAAGTCTCGTTCACTAACGAGTAATTCGAACCCCTTTTTAGAAACCTTCGTTTTGCTATGTAAACGACTTCACGTCTCTTTTTTTTTTTTTTGTATTAAAGAAACGCTTTCATTCTCTTGGAGTATTATTTCACCGATCAGGACTTGCGGGTTAGGGACATATTCTTTAGAATGGGGGGTGATAAATCCTAGCGGCCTCAACATGGTTTGGTGAAGTCATCCACTATGAGATAATGGTGTCTGTGTGGTAAGTCTCGATTTTCTATGGTTAACCTCCACTGAACTAACCTGCTAAGGAAAACATTTCCGGAGTATTGAGATTTGATTAAACGTTTTGTGTGGATTAATGTAATTGAACCTTTAAGAACAAGGTTATCGTATCGTGACTCAGTATCAGATTCAATAAAGAAACATGTGATTCTTTTCTCAAGTGGACTGTTAAGTAGATTAAGGTTTGTCCTTAAAGATGCCTGGAACTGGTAAGCCATAGTGATGGCTTTATCACCTTAAAGTTGTACGGATTTCAAGGATAATAGTTGTTTGTCAGCCGGGCTGATTTAAGTTTGGCTCAGGATGATAATGTCTTGCGTCAACCAAGCTTCACAGGATAAGCTGATGAATTATAGCTTGTATCAGGTAGGGCAGCCCGATTTGGCACAGTAACCTGAGCCATACCACAGTAGCAAAATTAGGTTCTCAACCCAGATGAGTAAATCAAACAAGATCTTACCAAAGCTTTAAAGTTTGAATAAGTACGACTTGTTTTGTAACTGGAATTTAGTTCTTTCCCTGATGAATTTTCCTGGGGAGAGCTATGTACACTAATATAAAGGATGTTTGCAAAGTAACTGCGTAACTTTTTTAAAGTTACATCAAAAGAGGCTCGTGTAATTGGGGTCGATGACTCGATCACTACTTCGACTATCGTTTTACAGTGGATGACAGCGCCGCCAAGCATACTTTTTCGATCATCCCTTCAATTGTATTAAAGCAGAATTATTACAATTTTGTCACTGTAGACTTATGGATATATTTAACCATCGAAGAGCTAGTTTAGCGATAGAGATTGTATAGCTCCTTTTTCAGTAGCTCAGTAGATATTTATATATCTATACATTTACCTCCTTTATGTGTTGACCTTACATAAGCAGCCATGTGTAACCAAACATGAGCGACCAGGGTTGAGCCAAATGCCCATTAGGGATGGAGAGTAGTTATTATTCAGTCTTCCCTAAAAGCTATAGTATTTTGACACATTTATTATGATGAAACAAATCCTTGATATAGCTCTTTCTAGAAGCTAGTTTGTGTTTTATGAGTTGCTGTATTAGTGTACATATATATACTAAGTTTTGTTTAATTGCTTTTCTCTGTAGACCTCTTGGTATGCCCATATCCCTATCATAGTATCTTTCTTTGCTGTTACATGTGTTATACCTTGCTCTTTTATTATGTTATTTTATATTGTAGTTAGAGCTTTCCCTTCACTGAGTAGAGAGAAGGACAGTTATTTTGACGTCACCTGACTAACCTAGCCCATCATCCTCTTTCCCTTAACGGATAGTCTACATGTAGCACTCTTATAGATGTGTTGAAATTGCTCACGTGGGGACGGGCCTGTACGTCCTTCATACGTGCCCAGACTCTCCGTCTTCCACTTTTTAATCTTACCTTCACCTTGTAAGTTCTTACCTACACAATCAAGTACAAAAGGGCCTTTCTAAGTCAAGGGCCTGTGCTAGATGGAGGCCTGGCCAATATGCAACAACTATCACATGCACACATATATTACACAGACCAATTTGATTAGCAATATAGATATCCACGAAATGTTTGTACCTGATCTCTAAAACACCCACTGAGAGCCTATGTCATGATGTAAACTACCTTTTTCTCTATTTTTCCTCTTTCATGCCTTTAGTTCTGCTGATCTAAGCTTTAATGATAAAATCATAAACTGTTGTAAATCATGGCTCTTTGGCTTTGAGTAAACATGGATCAGTCATCACAGAGTTGCTGGTCAGTCCAGGGCCCATGTCCAGATGTCAAGGACTGTAGTGTAAATAGTTACTTTTTTTAAGTTAAAGCAATGGAATCCCTCTGGAAGGTGTCTTTTGTTTTGGTTAAACCTATGTATTACCTCAGGAAGGTGTCTTCCTTTTTCTTTCTTCTATTTCTGCAAATAAAAGGTCATCCCTTTGTACTCACCAATAAAAAGAATACTATTTTTATTGATTTAAAACCAGGTAAAAAGCTTGCCCTTTCTACTGCTCTTCTTTTCCATTCTTGGATGATGTTCTCACTTTACCAGTACTTATTGGCCTACTACACATTCTCAAACCCGACTCTCATTTTTATTTTTTCATTGAGGCAAGTGACTGATGATTGCTTCACCCGCATCAGGCCAGTAGACCGAGGTGCTTAGCTTATGTTGTGTGCGGTAATGTTATTGGTGAGCTTTCAGTACATGAAAATGATGCCTTAGTTAAGATGTGAGGAAGAATCTCCATACAACAAACTAGGATATATGTAGGTAATGGCATCAGTGATGTATATAATGCAGAAGGACTTTGCATATATCAGAAGGAGAATGTCGCATCCTCAGTGGCTGTTGCCTTCTCTGTATTCTTTAGATTAAGAATCAGAGAAGTGTTAGAAATGAGAACGTTGTCCTGTGTGGTGTAAAACATAATGAAGTACATTTAGGTGAGCTTTACTGAAATATCCAATGATGATGCTGATTTAGGAATGCCCAAGCATTGTGGTGGTACATGATTGTGGCAGCAGGAAGTACTTTCTTGTTCATTTATATCCTTATTCAGGATTCCATTGAGGCTTATTTACATTTTTCTCTTTTATCAATAGTTTTTCCAAATAGTTTTTGCGATTTAGAAAGTCTTTCTGTTGTGATTCTGCAGAGAAAGGAAAAAATACTACTTCGCCAAGAAAGCTGCCTCTTGTTTAGAGTTCAGAACATAGCGGACTATGTCCATTATTGTCTTGCTCACTGCCAAACATGAAAAAAATGCTAAATACAGTGCTAATATCAATATTCTGAGCCTTTGCTGTATTGTCAGGTATTACTACCAGAGGTGACCAGTCTATTGTAAGCTGTTTGTTGTAATTCCATCATATAGAAAAGTACTGTCCAGTGAAAACAACATGTTAGGTAAATTGTCACAAGGGTTTATAACAGTGAAGATACTGAAGAGCTGTGTTGTGGTATAAACTCAAACATTGAAGATTATTGTCCTATAGAGATAATACTAGTCATATCTATCATTGTAGGATGCCCATAGTTTACTACAGTTTTCAGAGGCATACAACTATTAAGGGGAGATCTTCGACAAGGATAAAGCATAACAGTCAGTTGTGTCATGTATCTGAAATGGGGTGTTACATCTTCCTTCTGATGTTAACACATTACACACAAGAACTTAGATCACACCAATGTCAGTTTAAGGTGATGAGGTGCTAGTGTATACCACCATGACTCTTTGCTAGTGATCCTGTTGTCTTAACCTCCTATACTAAAAATCCTTTAGCATGACGGTATGACCCTTGAGCACAACACCATGGCCCATATATGTGTTGACATGGCTTTCATCTTACCAAAGGATTTTAGTACTGTACTTTATGGATCATACTGTCATGCTGAAGGAGCTTAACTGGACTGGATAAGAATTCTTTGAGTGAGTTATCAAACATTGCTTATGGAAGTAGACATAGAGTGGAGAGGCAGGTCCTCATCTCAGAAAAGTACAAATCAAATCTCATTCTACTGTGATCTTATCATAGGATTTCTAGTGAACTGAGGAAAAAGATATGAGTTTTATTTGTACAGACATTTTGTTGCTTGTGCTTTATATTGAAGGGAGTGTTTTTAACACATTTTCTCTCTCTCTCTCTCTCTCTCTCTCTCTCTCTCTCTCTCTCTCTCTCTCTCTCTCTCTCTCTCCACCGATTCATCCATCTGTGTATGTTTGTCTCCTAGCCTATGTGTTGATCTGGTAATATCAAAAACTCTCGTATTGGATTTTCATACACAAATATATAGGTCGTAACAAGTTTGATAATTATTGACAAGAAGAACATTGACTGTAGTAGGGTTACGGTAGTAGTCAAAGTTGTATGGCACATGGAACTTTAAAACGTTGAACCTGAGCTCTGTATTCTAAACCTCAGGTGGTTTAACTCTGCCCATGGTAAGTAGTCTTTGGGAATGCTCTGTTAAGAGAACTCTTTAGCAATTTTTTTTTTTTTTTTTTTGTCTGTAGGAGTGCTGTGTCTGGTTTTGTTATTTGATAATAGATTTTGAAATAATGCTTTGAGCTTCTTTTATTATGTTCATTTTTTATTTATTTGTCGGTGACTTCTTTTTTGTTAGTTCATTGACGGTTCCAAAAAAAGAAGGGGGTGCCAGGACTTAAGATTTCAAGCGGTTCCAAAAAAGAAAGGGGTGCCAGGACTTAAGATTTCAAGCGTTGTTGATCATAACATTTTAAAAAGGGTAATAATTTTTTGGTGGCAAATACGGACTTTGACTATCCAGATTTCTGCTGTCACATTCGACAATGTAGCCCTCACTTAAACCAGACCTTATATATGTAAAGCTGGTTATTTGGACTTTAGCATTGCGAATTTTATTTCTTCATTTACCCACAGGATAGATCATTGTTTATGTAAACTTAGGCTTGTCTCATTTCACTTTTCTGATATTCTCGTTAGAATCTATCAGAATGTTCTGTCCCCACGTCTTCACATATCTGTATTTTACTGATCTGAAAGAAGATTTTGGATTGTAGAGTGTTGAATTATCCAGAAATCATTTCTGGAGACTTAACATTTAAACTTTGTCCATCCTGATGTCGGTGAAATGGATTTCAATTTTTTTATTGATGTCATGTTTCCAGATTTTTTTTATTCTGAGCTGTCAAAGGGCCTTTATTTATCTGGCTGGATGCCAGTCATCTTGCATTTCTAAAGACATACATCAGTTGTCTGGCCTACTTCAAGTGAATATTGGCTGTAGAAACTTTTTTTCTTTTAAAACATCAATTAGCCAAATCAGTTGACCAGACTTCAGATATGAAGAAGAAAGTTTATCGAACCAGCACAGTTAACCATGCTCCATGTACTCTACATCAATTTTGTAGACTTGACCAGTGTAGCATTATTAGTATCTTTATCCACGCAAAACCGATTTAACATAATAGGACCCTTTTACCAGGACATAGATGAACAAATAGGGTCAGCTTCATTTGCTTTCACTTACGTTATAATATTATTCAGTTATTCCAGATATAAAATCGTTAACTTTCACAATATGAATTT
>JAUUDZ010064070.1:0-10199 GCA_032361705.1 Panulirus versicolor
CTTAAAAGAGAGAGAGAGAGAGAGAGAGAGAGAGAGAGAGAGAGAGAGAGAGAGACTTCCAGAAATCTCCAGGACATCTTTCAGTTTTGGCCAAAACCCCAACGCGGGCTTATAAGCCAAAATTTTGATCACTAATCGTGTCAAAGTAATTTGATTGTAAGAGAATTTACCTGCCGAATTCCGCTAATTTTTCGGTGTTCTCTGCAAAAAAATGTTTCCATACATAAACATCGACGGACACAAGAGTGAACCAAATAAAGCATATTTACCAACATCTTTTTTTTCTATCATGTGGAACTTTGTTATCAAAGAAGAATACTGACATTCAGCTACATGGTGGGTGAGGAGGCGTAGGCCCGGAAGCACTGAGGAATGTGTGGAAAGACACGTTGCTATCTGGGAGGGCAACATTAGGTACGGCTGAAGGTCTATAATGACTGTACCACCGGTGTTGTGTGGAGGCGAGGCATGGGCCATAGATGACAACGTGAATGTATTGCAAGTGAAGTATCTGAGGATAGTATGAGGTGTGAGGTAGTCTGAGTACGAAATGATAGGGTGAGAGACTGGTGTGCTATTGAGAAGTGTATGGTTGACAGAGCTGAAAAGTTTGTGATGAAGTGGTTTGGACATACGGAGAGAATGAGTGAGAGGTTGACAAAGAGGACATATGCGTCAGAAGTGGAGGGGACGAGGAGAAAATGGGAGACCAAAGTAGATATGGAAGGATGGAGTGAACTATTATGAGTGCTCTGGACCTGAACATTCAGGAGGGTGAAACGCGTGCACGGACCAGAGTGAACTGATGTGGTATATGGGGGGCAACATGCTATCAAAGGAGAGAACCAGGGCATATGAAGCAATAAGGGGAAACCACGGATAGGGCTGTACAGGGGTTGGTTGTGGACACGTTTTCTTCATCTGTTCCTACCGTTACCTCGCTAACACGGGAAACGGCGAACAAGTATGAAAAATACTGAACACACACACACACACACACAAACACACACAGTATCGTTTCTTCATGGAAGCGGAAGAGTGAAGGCATTCCCAGTAAAATCCACATCATCACATTTCAAAAATGGTAAGCCCAGCTCACCTCAATCCCTATGAGAGGTCACTCCACCGCCACTGACAATGGTCCACATCCATTATTGATTCATCACGCCGGACACAATGGAATCCAATTCCCTTGCTCGCCCTGTCAGGAAAGAGGGAACATCCTTCTCCGCATTCATTCCAGGCTTCTTGTAACCTCTCTACAGGAGACCAGGGAAAAGGGATCTTGGGTGCTAACTATTTAAGCAGCATAATCATACACTACTTCACAAGGAACCCAAGTCCTTACAGTTCCACAGCTGTCTACTGGAGGTACGACGGTGAATGTGCGGTCGACTCTGTCTCGATCGGGACTAGTGAGATGCCAAGTATCAAGCGTCATAGTGGTCTAGGGTCCAGCTTTCAACCGCACAAGGAAAAAGAACTCGCAGTCCATTTTTCTCATCGGCATCATAAGGCTTGGCCCTCTGTTGCTTCATTCTTTTTTCACTGTTCTGCTGTCTCAAGTAAATCTATTTTCTTTCTTTTATTTCAAACGACGAGAGGAAAAGATATAAACTAGAAAAACGCACTTTGAAAAAAAAATAGGAAAAAATACAAAGTTAGGAATGCACATAACGAAGCTCCCACGTGCAAGCGCGGCACTGAAGCCAAGAATGGTTGATAGCGGGATATTTTTCTCAATATCTGGCCCTAAAAATGAAAGCACCGTTCACTAAACTTATATTTCACTAAAATTCCACCCATCTCGGTTACGGCCTTCCTAAATCCAGCACGCCCGCCATGCCCGCTGCTCCGCAGGGAGACGGCAGTCTTCACACATCCCTGTACTCTTAAACATTCTTCCTCCACACAGCCCTGTCCTTGTACTTCACTCTCCTCTCCTTTCCTCTTCTTTTTTACACCTCTCTTATATCCATTTCCTTAGTCATCCTTCCACATTCTTAATGCCTTACCTTCTTCCACACCCTCACGCGTATCGCAAGAAAGCACTTGTGCTCCATCTCAACTCTCCTCCCTAGCCAATCCTGCCTGCCATTGGCTTGGTCCACCGGTGCTCACCAGTGTATCGTATTGCATCTAGTTTATCGCTTTTCACAAGTCTTCGTACCAAGCATCCGACCAGCAAGCACTCCTACCACTGAATCAACTTCCCTCCTCATCCTAAGTACAAACAGAGATTTCTCTCTATATATCATTTTCCAATTTTTCCAGTAAACCTTTTACATGTACTCTTTCCTTCATGGCACCAGACTTTCAATGCTAGTAATAATTTACCTCAGTCGTAAGCTTCCTCTCCTTTTAGCAACATCCCGATACATTCCTTGTTTTGACAAAATTTAGTACTGTCTCCTTCCTATGTTCTCATTTACCATATCTTTGCAACTCATCACATATACGTTCAATGTCTCTCTCGGCTCTTAAAATCTATCTGTTCACTGTCCTCTACCTTTATCAACAGTGCTTCACCCTTGTAGAACATGAAAAACCAGTAACTTATCGGAGACTCTCGTTACATTTCTCAATCTCAGGTCTGTCTCTCCTGGCCAAACTTCTCTCTCTCCACCACAACAACTCGTGTTGTGCCAACAGTTTTGTTCCGCAGTCTTTATCACACCTTCCTCACTCCTCTATACCTTATGTTCATAATACAATTCAACTTTAAACGTATTTCTCTAGGCGTGCATTCGCCTTCCCTTACCTTATAAACCTCACAACTACTTGTACTTTAGGTAAACTCGATGTAATGAGCTCCTTAAGGATTGACTTGTCTGATTTCACTTACAGTAATGGATACAAACTCTTGGGCAAACGTTTGAGCTGGAATGAGGCAAGAGCATTTTTTCCCTAGCAGGAATGTTCCCATATCGAATGACGTATTCAACAAGTAGAGCGGTTAAAAGCAGGGCTACAGACACGTTTGACTTTGATAAATGTTACGCTTCAAATCTAAGACAAATATTGTTTACGTCTCCTTGGTTGCAAAGAAAGTTTGCATGTTTTCCTCTGAAGCATACGCAAGCCTACCAACTCTTAACAGCATAATCAGTGACAATCTAATTTTTTCCACTATCATAAACATCATCCGAAGGTTCCAGTGGTTTGTTACTGTTTGAATTCTTCTGTCTTTGTATACCTTTGAAATAGCTCTATTTCATTCTTATGAAGCATTTCTTAGCTCCTCCCTCTGTATGTACTGCACACCACAAGACTGTCTGACAATCCTCCAGTTAAACGTCTTACCGTTCAGAGTTCGTCATCCAGAGCTCATCCTAATATTCTACAGAGTTACGGTAAGGTGGTTTACATCTACCACCAACGTCCTAACATGGATATGTAACCTTTAAAATGTACCTGAGTCTAGTCCTTAGTGATACACCACCAGTCGTAACATGAAGTCCATCGGGCGATCTGCGATTCCACGCCTGCTCCTTAAAACTGACCTGTTCATCATGCTATGCTTGTTGTTACCACTCCACACGTTTGAATTCACAAGTCAGCCACTACTGATGAATACAGTTCACAAGTCAGCCACTACTGATGAATACAGTTCAGTCACACTATACCAAAATCTTCCTGATCATCAATATGTACTTAACCACACTAATATGAAAGATCTTCATAATCTCATCCTCACCATCGCTCACAATATCCTGCAGTCAATCGATTCTCACCGCCCTTAAACATTTCGGCTCTCCTTCAAGTACAAATCCACTCACACGTTCCTACCTACCCACCAGCTTCCTCTCATATCTTTCAAGTTACGTCAACATTACTCCATCTCGCCCCATCCTTAACCACTTTGTCTTAATCGTCGGTGACATTAACCCTAGTTTTCTCAAGACATTTCCCAGAATATACTCTTTCAGTGAGCATGTCATTCATGCATCTCAAGCCATGGACCAACTATGAATAAGAATGTCTCATCATTTCTCTTCACAACTTCTCACTATTTTTTCACGATACTATTGAGACAAACTACAAACCTTCATCTCGCTAAAACCTGCCGGCAAAGATCGCAAAAAGAATCCTCCTATTGGACAGTGTCAACCTCGAAAGCCTAAGCAACACCAAGATCAGGTATGACTCAGTGAAACTGGCAATACTGTAATGGACAGCGTTCAACACACTGCTTGTATAATGTCTGCTCAATCTAACAACAGAAGTGAACTTCATCTCCAAAATTCTCAATCTCCTGTCACTACTTGTGAATGTGTTTTCACAAAGAATAATTCAATATATACAAATCATGCTCAGTATGCAGCTCTAACAGATTCGAAACACTTTCTTGTCCATCATGACTACTCTACCCCTCCTAAGCTATTTTATATTCATTACTGCTTCCCACTGAATAATCTAATCACTTACTATTGCTTATCAAATTTCACAACTCAAAATCACTTCAACATATTTTGGTAAAAAGAAATGTGTTAATGCATAGTGTAAGTAAAAAGCTCCTGTAAACATGATAATCATACTATACAAAAAGTTACAAAGGATGAATAAAGATACTCACATCCACAGACAGGACTGGACATATCTGCGACAACTCCAGATCCAACTCAACAGCAAAACGAAGAAAGTATGTGATGAGCCACAACACATGAGACTTGTCAAGATCGATTTGGTATGGCAGCATAACCTGAAGTCTGAGTCCCTGCAGCAAGTTGGAGTAACCATTCAACATAAAATCAACAGTAAAATCCTTAAGTAAGTTTGAGATGTCATCTGCTGTGGGATGATGGTGTAAGAGAGCTTTTGCCTTAATACTGTTGCTTTCTTTCCGTTTGATTAATTTTGTTCGTTTAAGGTTCCTTTCTTGCAGAGCCTTTTGCAACATCTTTGCTGGTCGTGGCTTACTTAGCATTTTGTGAGGCTTTTGATGGTGTGGACGCTTAGCATGGGGACCTTCATCACACTCAGAGCCTGTGGAATTACTTGACTCAATGTTTTCTTGGGTGTCAGAGAGCATCTTCTGAGACATGGCATGACGAGAACGCTTCTGACCTGTGAGAGGTTTATTCTTATGAAGTTTTGGGAGTTGAGGTGGAGGCTTCTTTTCACTTGAGTCCCCACTAGAACCTGACTCCTCCTCGTTTGGTGGTCTTTTAAATGATTCTTGGGATGGATATACAAGCTGCTTCACTTCCTCTTGCTCCAAAGGTGCCACAACATCATCAAAAAAGTCCCCAAGGAGTGTTAAAGGTTCAATACCATCCTCATTTACCAACACTGGACTCACTGTATTCAAAATATCTCCCTTCTCATTGTGGATGAATTGCAGTGAGGAAAGGTCTCCCATTTCATTATCAAGGTGTGGGAGAGGAGAAGCCTGTTCTAAACCTGGCACTGGACTGCTACCCTCACTCCCACCCTCACTACCACCTCGTTCACTCTCCCCAACACTCTTTATGTCACACATTACATTTTTGGGACTCTCAACTCTCATAATACAAGTTTCCGTGTCTGTTACTTTTTCACTCTGATTATCATTTATAGTCTCAGTTAGACCATCACTCAATATCTGGTTTGAAGCATCTATTTTAGATGACTCTACGGTGCACCACAGATTCATGTTACCAAGATCTTCAGGTATTTGTTGTTTCTGCAATCTACAGGCACGATTTGTGCCTTCCGATACAGATTCATCTGGAGAAGAGTCCATGTTTGATCCAGAGCGACCAAATCCACTGTCTTTGCCACTATCCCCCTTGTCTAACTTTGTCATTTCAGCTGAAGTGTCTGAATTCTCACTAATTTCTTTTATCTTATTACGAACTTTCTCGACTTTGGCCAAGCCATCCACTGGTGAAAGTCTTTCTGATGAATCAGAAACTGGGTCTGATGTGGAGATGGCATCCTGTGAAAAAACATCAATGCTTTAGGTATATAAAGTCTAACTTATTCTGGAGAAGTTACTTTGCTCACAAAATAACTTTTCATAAAACAATGAAAAATAATTCATCAAAATAAGAAAAAAAATAGAGCTATCAGTAAAATACTTGTTAGTTCATTTGAAATTTTTCACTTTGAATCACATTTCCATAAAAGTATTGAATGACTAATGCAACTGGATATATCATCATGGAGAGTATAGTATGATTTCACTACTGTATAATGAAAGCTTTCACAGAACAATTTTGAATGTTATATTTCTTTTAACCTGTAAAGGATGGAAAAAAAAGAAGCAAAAAGCAAGACATTAAAACAAAAGTCACACTACCGATGATGATGATGACATAGGGTTGTTTTCATCATCTTCAGAACTTTCTGAAAGGGACGACTCAAGCCACTCATTGATAAGCCTCCGTATTGTTCCTTGTTGTTGTTCCCGGTACATAAGTGATACTAGCTGGACCATGGTGATGTTCCACAGATGCTGAATTCAGTGAAACCATTTGTTAACAAAAGAACCTTAAAAGCATTTACATTTATGGAGAGCAAGATTCTATTGTATATAAGTGATTCATGAGGTATCAAATTATCAAGCTAAAACTTTCAATGACACGTTAGGTCTCAAATAATTAGAAAGGAGTCAACAAGAGTTGAATAAAAGTCACAAAAATTATGAAGAATACTTAAATCATTTGGTTTGTGGTAAGATATGAGGATGAAAAGGCACTCCATAGAAAATAATTTTTCCTGAGTGGACTTTAGAGAAAGGGATGAGAGTCAAAGTAAAAATTCAAACAAATTCTTCCAATATAACACAGTCAATAAAAAAAGACTCATGTTAAGAAATTGTGTGACCTTTCCTTTACTAACCTACTTAGTTGTTTGGGATCCCTATGCAGCAAACTTAAAAAAAAATGTGTGCCTACGAGGAAATTACTCACCTGATGTAAATGGAGCTAACCATAATACAGTACATGCACCCTATAAAAGTCAGATAAGGTCAATGCTATAATTTCCATCCCTGGTTTATTGGTGGAAAGTTAATTCCAATCCCACCAAGAGACTTTTCTGAACAAAGACAGGGCGAGTCTCTGATAATCATAACTTTCAATTCCTCTCCATGGGTTACCTTCATGCAAATGTACATAGTGGATGCATGTAGTTACCTATCCGTGCATTATAGGAAGATGATTTTACATTTGTGGAGCTAATCTCTAGGGCTTTATTATCACAGTTTTTCAAAACATGTTTCTATACAGTGTAGAGACAGTTTCATCACTTAGCTTGTACCATTAATCCACCAGTCACAGAAGTATCAACATTCAGATCTTTTCAAACAATTTCTTTCTCCATGATTTCTCAGATTTTCCTTTGCTGATTTTGAACATATACTTAACCCTAACACAGCACAGCACCACAACATCTGTGGCCCAATACAGTCTCTTGAATCACACCAAAATCATGGTTCTAAACTATTTCTTGTGAAAGCAAGGTACCACCAGGAACAGACAAAGAAGTGACCTTATTTGCTCACATACATTCTGTAGCAGTCACATGTATAATGCACTGAAACCACATCTTTGTATGCACAGCCAACAGACCTTTCTATGGTTTTTCCAGACCACTTCATGTGCCCTGGTCCAGTCTAGTGATCACATGCTAACCCATATGCCCTGGTTGTCTAATGATCACATGCTACCCCCTGTATACCACATCACCCCAATTCATTCTATCCCTTGCATGCCTCACACCCTCCTCCATGTTCAGTCCTTAAACACACACAGCATTAACGCCATCCTTTCACCTCCTCCTGGGTTTCTCCCTTTTCCTTATTCCCTCCACTTGTGATTAGTATAACCTCTTAGTCATCCTTTCCAAGTATCCAAACTATTTTAGCTACCCCTCCAGCTTTTTCATCCATACACCTCTCATTACCACACCTCTGTCTTACTCTATTATTTCCTACTTGATCCTTCCATTATATATTTTTTGCAACCACCTTCTATTCTATCTATATCTCAAGGTGGTGGCTGTGACTATCGAGTCTCCATAACAAGTGAACACCATTGCTGCTTCTTCGCCTTTAAGTACTTTGCCCTTAACAGGCCACAGGTAGAGGGCAACTCTAGTGAAGTGTTTGCAGAGGTTCCTGCCTAATGTTTCTACTGACTACTTTTACCTAACGCTCCTGTGAAATGTTCCTACCTACTACTTCTATCTATTGCTCCTATCATTTTGCCAAAAGGAAGGGCTAGCACAGAGTGTTCACCGCAGGAAAATCTAGATATACCGAGAATGAGCTGTGCAAGTGTTGTCATTGTCAAGTATCATGTATGACAAGACAAGATTGTAGCTTGTAGACAGACTACCATCTTCACATACAAAATATGATCTGTGCATCCTCTAACTTGACTGAAAACCCTCCTATCTTTACTTTTCCAGGGCACAATTACCTTCATTACTGTCTCGGTTACAATTTCCCATAGTACCTATATAACAATGAAAAAGTAAACAGTACAAACAAGATAAAGGAATCACTAAGTGGGTGCTAGCCATAAGCTGCTAAGGCACTGTTTCTGTGTGGAGTTTCAGCCAGCCACTGAATGGGGGCAGCATCTTATGGGATCCTGGTGCCATTTCATAGTTGAAGGAGGGCTGGCAAACCACACCAGACCTCCAAACTCTCTTGGAACACCACTGGGAATGCCCTGTTATCGAGGCTAACTGCAAGTTACTATTTCAGAATTTTCCCTACTACTGAAGCAAGAGGGTTAAAAAAAAAAAGTTTCTTCTCCCAACTTCAGTTTTCCCACTAACATTCTTACTGAACTTCCTTACCAAATACCTAAATTTAATGTCTGATTATTCATGCCTTATCTTTTAGTTTCTAATACATTACTGAATTATTAATTTTCTTTATCACTCATTCTTTTCTTATGTTGACAAAGCCTTCATTACAAATTCTAGTCTGTTCAGCACCTTCAGTAAAAAAATTTTTCCTCCAAGTTTATGCAAAAGTCTTGGATTTCATTAACTTTTTTTTCAAAGCTGAGATGGCACAAGCCATCCCATTAACATTATGTATGTATATATAGCCAAGCCTGAGTCAAGTACCCAATTCAACAACCAACCCCTAGTGGTGGATGAACAGCTGGGTTGACTGTGAACCGATTGCCACAATCAAGATTCAAACTTATGCACTTGACCCTAGGCAGCCCGTGAATGCGTCACAATCAGAAAAGCTTACTGCTACACAACTTCCAAGAACAATTTCTTTCCAGTAAATTTATGCAAAAGTCTTGGATTTCATAAGTTTTCCATATGTACAACTGTTTCATACCTCTATAATTAACATAAACAGTATGCCATATAAAGATATAGTATATTTGGCCCTATCAAAAGTCAACTGTCATCCATACTATGTATCAGCAACAATGTTTATTAAGTGTCCATATAAATGCATCAATACACCACAACTCGCTCACCTGTTGGTCACATGTCAGTAGCTGAATGAGGATGTTGTCAAAGCGCTGAGCAAATAAGTTCCACATGATCTGGTCTTCTGTCAGTACTGATGAACCAGTTCCTCCCTAAAAATGAAATATGATCATTTAGTAGCATGTATACAAATGCCTGCAATCCAAATATCTGAAAAACTAAGGAATTCAAGTTATACTGCACTGCACAAATGAAGATTCTATAATGAGGCTGTGCTGACTTCAAGCTTTTTACAGAGTTCGCTCTATTCTATATTAAAAAAGAAAAAAAAAAAGTTTGGGGGTAACTTCTACTGTGGACTGGGAAATAGCCCCCTTCTGTTAGTGTAGCTGGGGTGGCAAAACATTGGTAAAAAAAAATAAATCTGCTTTTTCTGATATGTCACAGCCCTAGAGTTGCCCTCTATCAGTGGGCCTGTTTACCAGTTCTGAAGACTCTTTTGTTGTGGCAACCCCCATGAGGGAGTTTCCAGAGGGGAGGGGCATCAGAAATACAGACAGAGTTATGTTGACAGACAGACTACTGGTTGAATTACAAACTCTTTAAAACTCATTTAAATGCACTATTTTACCAAGACTCTTTTACCATGGCCACCCCAATGAGGGAGTTCCTGGAGGGAATGGGTGTCAGATTTTTTTTTTTCCACACTATTCGCCATTTCCCACATTAGCGAGGAAGAACTAAGAACAGAGGCCTGGGCCTTTGAGGGAATATCCTCACCTGGCCTCCTTCTCTGTTCCTTTTTT
>JAUUDZ010064081.1:0-10198 GCA_032361705.1 Panulirus versicolor
CCCCTCAGGTCACACTGGCAGGGGTTGTATGGGAGTCCGTCAACACCCATTCAACAACGTGTTCAAATAACAGATCAACTCTTACGTGTTCAAACATCCTGATTAACAGTAGCCCGTAGGAACAGTAAGCCCGTAGGGACATGCATCTAACAATATGTAACTCACAGTGAGATGATATTAACAAATAGCTAATTAAAAATTAATGATAAGGGAGCGTGAGTCTTACACTGGGAAATGGATCAGCCAGGTTCATCAGCTGGGATATGGATCAGCCAGGCTCATCATTTAGTAGATGGATAAGCTGCGTGCATCAGCTGGAATATGGATCTTCTCTATGCATCAGCTACGATATGGATCAGCTGGATGCTTCAGCTGCAATACGGATCAACTGGGTGCATCAGCTGGGATAGGGAGGAGCAAGGTGCAGTAGTAGGGATTAGGATCAGTTGGGTGCATCAGTTGTGATATGGATCAATTGGATGCATCTGTTGATGTTGATCAGTTGGTTCCATTCAGCTGGGATATAGATTAGCTGATTACATTAGCTAGGATATGGATGACCTCTGTGCATAAACTTGGATATGGATCAGTTGGCTTCATCAGTTGAAATATAGATTAACTGGATGTATTCGCTGGGTTATGGATCAGCCAGGTACATTAGCTGGGATATAAGTCAGCTAGGTGCATCACCTAAGATATGGGTCAGCCAGTTACATCAACTGGGATATAGATCAACCAAACTCATCAGTGGGAAATGGATCAGCTGGGTGCATCAGCTGGGATATGGATCAGCCAGGTACATCAGCAGGTATATGGATCAGCCAGGACCATCAGTTGGTAGATGAATCAGCTGAGTGCATCAGCTGGGTTATGGATCAGCCAAGTACATCAGCTGGGATATGGATCAGCCAGGACCATCAGTTAGTAGATGGATTACCTGGTTGCATCTTCTAGAATTTCGATCAGCTCTATGCTTCAGCTACGATATGGATCAGCTGGATGCATCAGCTGGGTTATGGATCAGC
This sequence comes from Panulirus versicolor, assembly GCA_032361705.1. Lineage (NCBI taxonomy): Eukaryota > Metazoa > Arthropoda > Malacostraca > Decapoda > Palinuridae > Panulirus > Panulirus versicolor. Next base: position 1,026 of record JAUUDZ010064081.1, read on the forward strand.
TGGATGCATCAGCTGGGTTATGGATCAACTGGGTGCATCAGCCGGGATATGGAGGAGTTAGTTGCATCATCAGTGATAAGGACAGCTGGGTGCATCAGCTGTGATGTGGAGAAGTTAGATGCATGAGCTGGGTTGTGGATCGGCTGGGAGCATCAACTGGGCTATGGATAGTTTGGATACATCAGCTTGGATGTATGTCTATTGGATGCATCAGTTGGAATATGGATCAATTGGATGCATCAGCTGATGTGGATCTGTTGGTTGCACTCAGCTGGGATATGGGTGAGCTGATTGCATCAACTAGGATATGGATCAGTTGGCTGCATTAGCTAGATATAGATCAACCTGGTAATATGGATCTGCTGGATGCACCAGTTGAGATATGGATCAGCTAGATGCATCAGTTAGGTTTACGGTTGAGCCGGTACATCAGTTGGTATATGATTCAGCTAGTTGCATCAGCTGGCATAGAGACCAGCCAGGCTCATGAGCTGGGAGATGGATTAGCTAGGTGCATCAGCTGTGACGTTGAAAAGTTAGGTGCATCAGCATGGATATGGATCAGCCAAGCGCATCAGTTGGGATGTGGATCAGCCAGGATCATCAGTTGGTAGATGGATCAGCTGGGTGAATCAGCTGGAATATGGATCAACTGGGTGCATCAGCTAGGATATGGAGGAGCTAGGCGAAATAGTAGGGATTAGGATCATCTGGGTGCATCAGCTGTGATATAGATCAATTGGATGCATCTGCTGATGTGGATCAGTTGGTTGCATTTAGCTGGGATATAGATTAACTGATTGCATCAGCTAGGATATGGATAACCTATGTGCATAAGCTGGGATATGGATCAGTTGGGTGCATCAGTTGAAATATGGATCAGCTGGCTGCATCAGCTGGATATGGATCAGCAGAATGATATGGATCTGTTGGGTACATCAGTGGAGATATGGATCAACTGGATGCATCAGCTAAGTTACGGGTGAGCCGGTACATCAGTTGGTATATGATTCAGCTAGTTGTATCAGCTGGGATATGGGTCAGCCAGTTACATAAGCGGGGATATAGATCAGCCAGGCTCATCAGCTGGGATATGGATCAGCTGGGTGCATCAACAGGGATATGGATCAGCCAGGTGCATCAGCTGGGATATGGATCAGCCAGGCTCATCAGTTGGTAGATGGATCACCTGAGTGCATCAGCTGGAATATAAATCAGCTCTATGCATCAACTACGGTATGGATCAGCTGGATGCATCAGCTGGGTTATAGAAAAACTCAGAACATCAGATGGGATATGAAGCAGCTTTGTGCATAAGTAGGGATATAGATCAGCTTGTTACATCAAATGTGATATAGATCAGTTGGATGCATCACCTGGGTTATGGATCAGCTGAAAGTATCAGCTAGGTTATGGATCAGCAGTATGTATCATCTGGGATCTGGATCAGTTGTTTGCATCAGCTGGGGAATGGATCAGTTAGATGCATCACCTGGGCTGTGTATCTGTTAGATGAATCAATTGGAATACGTATCAATTGGATGCATCAGCCAATGTGGATCTGTTGGTTGCATTCAGCCGGGTTATGGATTAGCTGTTTACATCATCCAGGATATGGATCAGCCAGGTGCATCAGCTGGTATATGGATCAGCCAGGCTCATCATTTGGTAGATGGATAAGCTGGGTGCATCAGCTGGAATATTGATCTTCATGCATCAGCAACGATATGTATCAGCTGGATGCATCAGCTGGAATACGGATCAACTGGGTGCATTAGCTGGGATATGGAGGAGCTAGGTGCAATAGTAGGGATTAGGATCAGCTGGGTGCATCAGTTGTGATATGGATCAATTAGATGCATCTGTTGATGTTGATCAGTTGGTTCCATTCAGCTGGGATATAGATTAGCTGATTGCATCAGCTAGAATATGGATGACCTGTGTGCATAAGCTGGGATATGGATCAGTTGGGTGCATCAGTTGAGATATGGATCAACTGGATGTATTCTCTGGGTTATGGATCAGCCAGGTACATTAGCTTGGATATGAGTCAGCCAGGTGCATCATCTAGGATATGCGTCAGCCAGTTACATCAGCTGGGATATAGATCAACCAAGCTCATCAGTTGAGATATGGAGTACCTGGATGCATCAGGTAAGTTGCGGGTGAGCCAGTACATCAGTTGGTATATGATTCAGCTAGTTGCATCAGCTGGGATATGGGTCAGCCAGTTACTTAAGCGGGGGTATAGATCAGCCAGGCTCATCAGCTAGGATATGGATCAGCCAGGACCATCAGTTAGTAGAAGGATTAGCTGAGTGCATCTTCTGGAATTTCGATCAGCTCTATGCATCAGCTACGATATGGATCAGCTGGATGCATCAGCTGGGTTATGGATCAACTGAGTGCATCAGCTGGGATATGGAGGAGCTAGGTGCATCATCAGGGATAAAGTCAGCTTGATGCATCAGCTGTGATGTGGAGAAGTTGGATGCATGAGCTGGGTTATGGATCAGCTGAGAGCATCAACTGGGGTATGGATAATTTGGATATATCAGCTTGGATGTATATCAGTTGTATGCATCTGTCGGAATATGAATCAAATGGATGCATCAGTTGATATGAATCTGTTGGTTGCACTAACTGGGATATGGATGAGCTGACTGCATCAATCATATGAATCAGCTGGGTGATATGGACCTGCTGAGTGCATCAGTTGAGATATGGATCAGCTGTATGCATCAGCTATATTACGGGTGAGCTGATATATCAGTTGGGAAATGATTCAGCCAGTTGCATCAGCTGGGATATAGATCAGCCAGACTCATGAGCTAGGAGATGGATCAGCTGGGTGTATCAGCTGTGAAGTAGAGAAGCTAGGTGCATCAGCATGGGTATAGATCAGCCAGGTGCATCAGTTGGGATGTGGATCAGCCAGGATCATCAGTTGGTAGATGGATCAGCTGTGTGCATCAGCTGGAATATGGATAAGCCCTATGCATCAGTTGGATGCATCAGCTGGGTTATGGATCAACTGGGTGCATCAGCTGGGATATGGAGGAGCTACGTGCATCAGCAGGGATAAGGATCAGCTGGGTGCATCAGCTGTGATATGGATCAATTGGATGAATCTGCTGATGTGGGTCAGTTTGTTTTATTCAGCTGGGATATGGATTAGTTGATTGCATCAGCTAGGATATGGATCATTTGGACGTGTCAGCTGGGATATTATTCAGTGGGTGATATGGATCAGTTGGGAGCATCAGTTGAGATATGGATCAGCTGGATTCATTCACTGAGTTATGGATCAGCCAGGTACATCAGGATAGATATGAATTAGCTAGGCGCATCAGCTGGGATATGTGTCAGCCAGTTACACCAGCTGTGATATAGATTAGCCTGGCTCATCAGCTGGGAGATGGATCATCTAGGTACATCATCTGGGATATGGATTAGCCAGTTGCATCAACTGGGAAATGGATCAGCCAGGCTCATCAGCTGGGAGATGGATTAGCTAGGTGCATCTTCTGGAATATGGATCAGTACTGTGCATCAGCTACGATATGGATCAGCTGCATGCATCAGCTTGGTTTTTGGATCAACTGGGTGCATCAGCTCGGATATGGAGCAGCTAGGTGCATCAGCTGGGGTAAGGATCAGCTGGGTGCAACAGCTGTTATATGGAGAAGTCTGATGCATGAGCTCTGTTTTGGATCAGCTGGGAGCATCAGCTAGATTATAGATCAGCTGAGTGCATTAGCTGAGTTACGGATCATTTGGATACATCAGCTTGGATGTGTATCTATTGGATGCCTCAGTTGGAATATGGATCAATTGGATGCATCAGCTGATGTGGGTCTGTTGGGTGCACTCAGCTACGATATGGATAAAGTAATTGCATCAACTAGGCTCTGAATAAACTGGGTGCATCACCTGGGATATGGATCTGCTGGGTGCATCAATTGAGAAATGGATCTGCTGGATGCATCAGCTGGGTTATGGGTCAGCCGGTACATCAGCTCGTATATGGTTCAGCTGGGCGTAACAGCTAGGATATGGGTCAGCTAGCTACGTCAACTGGGATATAGATATGCCAGGCTCATGAGCTGGGAGATGGATCAGCTGGGTGTATCGGCTGTAATATGGAGAAGCTAGGTGCATCAACCGGGATATGGGTCAGCCAGGGTTATCAGTTGGTAGATGGATCAACTGGGGGCATCAGCTGGAATATGGATCAACTCAATGTATCAGCTACGATATGGATCAGCTGAATGCATCAGCTGGGTTATAGATCAACTGGGTGCATTAGCTGGGATATGGAGCAACTAGGTGTATCAGCAGGAATAAGTATCAGCTGGGTGCATCAGCTGGGATATGGATCAGTTGGATGCATCAGATGGGTTATGGATCAGCTGCGAACATCAGCTATGTTATGGATTAGCTGGGTACATCAGCTGGTTTATGGATCAGTTGGTAGTATCAGCTGGGATATGGATCTTTTGGATGCATCAGCTGAGTTGTGTATCTTTTGAATGCGTCAGCTGAATTATGGAATCAATTGTATGCATCATTTAATGTGGATCATTTGGTAGCATTCAGCTGGGATATGGAAGAGGATTACATCAGCTAGGATACGGATCACCTGGGCACGTCAGCTGGGATATAGGACAACCTATTACATCAGCTGGGATATAGAGCAGCCAGGCTCATTAGCTGAGAGATGGATCATCTGGGTGCATCAACTATGATGTGGAGCAGCTTGGTTTATCAAAAGGGATATGGATCAGCCAGGTGCATCAGCTGGGATATGGATCAGCCAGGTTCATCAGTTGGTAGATGGAGCAGCTGGGTGCATCAGCTGGAATACAAATCAGCTCTATGCATCAGCTACAATATAGATCAGCTGGATGCATCACCTCGGTTATGGATCAACTGGGTGCATCAACTGGGATATGGATCAATTGGATGCATCTGCTGATGTGGATTAGTTGGTTGCATTCAGCTGGGATATGGATTAGCTAAATGCTTCAGCTAGGATATGGATCACCTGTGTTCGTAAGCTGGGATATGGATCAGTTGGATGCATCAGTTGAAATATGGATCAGCTGGATGCATTAGCTGGGTTATGGATCAGCCAGGTACATCAGCTGGGATATGATTCAGCCAGGTGCATCAGCCGGGATATGGGTCAGCCATTTATATCAGCTAGGATATAGATCAGCCTGGCTCATCAGCTGGGAGATGGATCAGCCAGAATCATTAGCTGGTAGATGGACTAGCTGGGTGCATCTTCTGTAATTTTGGTCAGTTCTATGCATAAGCTACGATATGCATCAGCTGGATGCATCGGCTGGGTTATGGATCAATTGGATGCATCAGCAGGAATATGGATCGGATTGATGCATGAGCTGTTCATGGATCAGCTGGGAGCATCAGCTGGGTTATGGATCATTTGGATACATGAGCTTGGATGTATATCATTTGGATGCATCAGTTAGAATACAGATCATTTGGATACATCAGTTGATATGGATCAGTTGGTTGCATTCAGCTGGGATATGGGTTAACTATGTGATATAAATCAACTGGGTGCATCAGTTGAGGTATTGATCAGCAGGATACATCATCTAGGTTATGGACCAGCTGGTACATCAGCTGGTATATGGTTCAGCTAGGTGCATCAGCTGAGATATGGGTCAGCCAGTTACATCAAATGGGGGGTAGATCAGCCAGGCTCATCAGCTGGGATATGGATCAACTGGGAGCATCAGCTGGGATATAGAGCAGCTAGGTGCATCAGCAGGAATAAGGATCAGCTGGGTGAATCAGCTGTGATATGGATCAGTTAAATGCATCAGCTGGGGTATGGATCAGCTGAAAGTATCAGCTGGGTTATGAATCAGCTGTGTGCATCGGTAGGGCTATGGATCAGTTGAATGCATTAGGTGGAGGTATGGATCAGCTGAAAGTATCAGCTGGGTTATGGATTAGCTGTGAGCATCAGCAGGGCTATGGATCGGTTGAATGCATCAGCTGGGGTGTGGATCAGTTAGATGCATCAGATGGGCTGTGTATCTATTGGATGCATCTGCTGATGTGGATATCTTGGTTGCATTTAACTGTGTTATTGATTAGCTGTTTGCATCAGCTAGGATATGGATCAGGTGTATGCATCAGCGGGGATATGTATCAGCTGGGTGATATGGATCAGCTGGGTGCCTCAGTTGAGATATGGATCAGCCGGGTGCATCAGGTGGGATATGGGTCAGCAAGTTACTTCAACTGGGATATAGATGAGCCAGGCTTATCAGCTGGAAGATGGATCAGCCGGGTGCATCAGCTGGAATATGGATCTGCCAGGTTCATCAGTTGGTAGATGGGTCAGCTAGGTGCATCATCTGGAATATGGATCAGCTCTATATGCATCAGCTATGATAAGGATCAGCTGGATGCATCAGCTAGGCTCTGGATCAACTGGGTGTTTCAGCTGGGATGTGGGGGAGTTTTGTGCATTAGCTGGAATAAGGATCACCTGGGTGCATCAGCTATAATATGGATCAGTTGGATGCATCAGCTGCGTTATGGATCAGCTGGGAGCACCAGTTGGGTTATGGATTAATTGGATGCATCAGCTGTGATACGGATCAGTTGCATACATCAGCTTGGATATTTGGTCAGCTGGTTGATATATTTAAGATATGGATCAGCTGGATGCATCATATGAGATATGGATAAGTTGAATATATCAGCTGTGGAACGGATCAGTTGGATGTGACTGCTGGGTTATAGATCAGCCGGGTACATCAGCTGGGATATGGATAAGCTTGGAGTATCAGCTGGGATATCGTTTATTTATACACATCAGCTGGGATATGGATCAGCTGGATGGAAGCATCGGCTGGGATATTGATCAGCTGGATGCGTCGGTTGGTAATTGGATCAGTTGGATGGATCAGCTCCGATATGAATCCGTTGGATGCATCAACTGGGATGTAGATCAGTTGGTTGCATTAGCTGCGATATGTATGAGCTGGTTAGATTATCCAAGATATGGATCAACTGGATGCATCTGCTAGGATTTGGATGAACTGGATACACCAGCTGGGATATGGATCAGCTGGTTGAATTATCTAGGATATGGATCAGCTATATGCATCATCTGGGATATGTATCAGCTGGATGCATCAGCTGAGATATGGATCAGTTAAATCAGCTGGGATGTGGATCATTTGGATGCATCAGCTGAATATGTCAGTTGCGAAGCGGATCAGTTGGATGCATCAGCTGGGACTTGGGTCAGCCAGATGAATCAGCTGGGATGTGGATCAGTTGGAAGCATCAGCTGGGATATGGGTTTGATGGTTGAATCTTCTGGGATATGGGTCATTTGGATATATTAGCTGGGATACTGATCAGTTAGATGCATCAGCTGAGATATGGATCAGTCGTGTATTTCAGGTGAGATATGGGTAAGCTGGATGCATCAGTTGGGATGCGAACCAGCTGGATGCATCAGGTGGGATATGGATCAATTGGATGCATCAGCTAGGATATGGATTTGTTGGAAGCATCAGTTGGAATATGGGTAAACCTGATGCATCAGCTGGAATGTGGATCAGTTAGATGCATGAGCCGGCATATGAATCAGTTGGTTGTATCAGGATATGGATATGAATCAATAGGATACATCGATATGGATCAGCTGGATGCATCAGCTGGGTTATGGATCAGTTGGATATATCAGCTAGGATATGGGTAAGCTGGATGCATCAGCTGGGATATGGATCAGTTGGATGCATCAAGTGGAATATGGATCAGTTGGATGCATCTTCTGGGGTATGGAACTGTTGGATGTATCAGCCTAAATATGGATCAGCTTGATGCGTTAGCTGAAATGTCGATCAGCTTGATGCATCAGCTGGGATTTGGATTTTTCAATGCATCAGTTGGAATGTGGGTCAGTTGAATGAATCAGCTGGGATATGGGTAAGCTGGATCCATCATCTGGGATGTGGATCAGTTGGATACATGAGTTGGCTTATGGATCAATTTGATGCATGAGCTGAATGCATCAGCTGGAAAATGGGTCAAATGTATGCATCTGCTGATGTGGGTCAGTTGGTTGCATCAGCTAGGGTATGGATCAAGTGGGTGCATCAGTTGGATTCATCAGATGGGATATGAATCAGATAGGTGTATCAGCTGGGACATGGATGAGCTAGGTGCATCAGCTAGGATATAGATCAGGTAGGTGCATCAGCTGGGTTTTTGATCACATGGATATATTAGCTGGGGTATAGACCAAATAGGAGCATCAAATGGGATATGGATCAGATATGTGTATTAGCTAGGTTATGGATTAGCTTGATGCGTCAGCTGAGATATGGATTACCTGGATACATTAGATGGGTTATGAATCAGTTGGATGCGTTAGCTGGGATATGGATGAGTTGAATGCCTCAGCTGGGTTATGGATCAGCCAGGTGCATCAGCTGGTATATGGATCAGCCAGGCTCATCAGTTGGTTGATGGATCAGCTGGGTGTAGCAGCTGGAATACGGATCAGCTCTATGTATCAGCTACGATATGGATCAGCTGGATGCATCAGCTGGGTTATGGATCAAATAGGTGCACCAGCTGGGATATGGAGCAGCTAGGTGCATCAGCAGGGATAAGGATCAGCTGGCTCCATTAGCTGTGATACGGATCATTTGGATGCATGAACTGATGTAGATCAGTTGGCTGCATTCAGCTGGGATATGGATTAGCTGATTGCTTCAGCTAGGATATGGATCAGCTGGGTGCATCATCTTCGATATGGTTCAGCTGGGTGATATGGATGAGCTTGATGCATCACTTGAGATATGGATCAGCTGGATGCATCAGCTGGGTTATAGATCAGCCAGGTACATCAGCTGGGATATGAATCAACCAGTCTTATCAGCTGAGAGATGAATCAGGTGGGTGCATCGGCTGGGATCTGGAGCAGCTGGGTGCACCAGAAGCGATATGGATCAGCAAGGTGCATCAGCTGGGATATGGATCAGCCAGGCTCATTAGTTGGTAGCAGGATTAGCTTGAGTGCATCTTCTAGAATATGGATCAGCTCTATGCATCAGCAACGATATGGATTAGCTGGATGCATCAGCTGAGTTATGGATCAGCTGGGTGGA
>JAUUDZ010064092.1:0-10198 GCA_032361705.1 Panulirus versicolor
ATATATATATATAGATATATGCCTAAACAATATACAGATGAAGACAAGCACAAAAAAGCACACCCACACACATACAGCAGACTTGCAAAAGTTCAAGTGATATCAGTATCATGTATTCAATGATTTGCAGTAAAAAACTCACTGATACTACGGCATGTTATTCAAGTGAATACTCTCCCAAAGTTTCATACACGACCTATACAAGATGTGTCAATGACAGACGACGAAATGTAAAAAATCAAAGATCAATCAAATTCTTGTGTTGTTCTACCTGCATTAAACAGAGATCTTTAAACAATAAAATCTTAGCACATGTGTTTGTGCAGTTACATCCACTTATTTTGTGTACTGAATATTTCCATGAGCATTACTGTATCACAAAGATAATACCATCAAAATGAGCAAGAAAGTAGAAGGACCTGCTAGGGACAAGGGGAAACTTATAAGAAAGAGAGGAAAATTTCTGCCTTTGACATCCTAAAGAAAAAGCAGTCAGTTAAAAGTGTGGTTCATCACTGGGCTATATGAAGCATAGAGGAAATCAAAAAATAAGTGAAAACAAATGATGAAGATGGTTCACATTAGATCTCTGGGTGTGGGCTGGAAGCTTGCTGAGAAACCTAAAGATGTAACAGGTGGAGAAAGCTCTGTTATTTTATACTTTCAATCAGTTTCACTGAAATAATAACCAGCAAGTGTGCACAATGAGGACCATGCTGAAAAAATATATCACTCATTGTCAAGAGGTAGCAGACAAAAAAATCATACCAAATATAAGAGGCAGCAGCATGGTCACTGATGATTCACAAAGAAGGATTCAACACAGAAGTACAGACTTCTGCAAATTCAAGAATTCCAAGGAAGGTAGGGCATTTGGGTGAATCCAACCATATTTTCAGCATAGATGATATAAAACTATTTAGGAAAAATATGCCCAACTGGATTTTTCTCACCAATGGAAGTCCAGTCTTGTACATTAGTAAGGACCAAATGCCAATAATTTCTTTAGCTATGCTACTGGTTCGTGTAAACTCTGTCCTGATCTAATCTATGATTCTGTAAAGATTTGCACACTTAAAAAAGTTCTGAAGAACAATACACAAGTTGTTTGGTACAAAAATAAAAAAGCGTGCATGACTGCAGCACTGCCTGATGAATTGTGAACATGAAATTGAGTTCATTTCCAAGGTGATGATCCCCTATAGGAAAAGAATCTATCATTCAGACATTCTATTACTAGAAAAACCCTCTGGCTGCCCTAAATGGTTCATTGACATACTCAGAAACTTTAAACTTGTGTTTCTCCTACCAGTATCATCTTCATTCTCCAAACACTTCACCATAGTAAAATTTTTCATTTCAAAGAGCTCTATACAAAGCAGATGCTGAAGAGATGGTATTAACAACAAAGGACAAGGATTTCATTATCAATTTGGCCTTCAGGAGGAGCTACATATACTAAGCCATCACATATAAGAAAGAATGTGGTAAACCATCTTCGCATCAACACTGAATAGTGTGGAGAAAGTCTTTGCAATAAGCAGTGGCTATGAGCAATGGCTACGATAAAAGGCTAGTGATCATGTGGAACTCCAAGTAACTGTAGATCTCTATGAATGTAAAGGTAAGATATTCAGGGATAGATCTATTAATGTTATGTAGGAATATTCCAAGGGGCACCAAATGAAGATTTTGCTTCAACAGATGTTACCAGAAAGGATACAAATCAGCATGGATAGTAATAACACATTGAAGTGGATCACGGATGAAATGTTGAAATATGGAGGAGAAAGTTTGATAAAGTAGATGCATTTGCTATGTAATTTAGCATGGATACAAAAAGTTGCACCTAAGGATTGGGTGAAAGCTATTACTGTTCCTTTATTCATAGGAAAAGGTGTTAAGGATGTAGGTAAAAATCATAGGGGAATGTCTATTAAATATACCAGGCAAAGTGTATGCAAGAGTGTTGATTCACAATGTGATGGAAGTGTCAATGCAAAATAAGTGAGCAGGAATGGTGTTTAGGAAGGTAGGGGATGTGCATCAGATCTTTATGGAGAAAATGACTGTGGAAAAGTATCTAGGAAGAGGTAAAAAGCTGTATAGAGTTTCTATGGATCTAGAGAAAGCATATCACTCAAGCTGAGGCATGCATTCATGCAGATATTAATTGACTGCACAAAATCAGCATCTCAAAAGAAAATCAATATTGTATCATACTATAATAGTGAGGAAAACTATCCTACACTCGCCATATGGAGACTTTGTATTGTACTTCTCACTGCCTCAGGACCAACTATAAAACTTCAGTCCTACATCTGGTGTCTACCTATATATATATATATATATATATATATATATATATATCCCTCCTTGATACAATGTCAGTGTATTTACTTGGATTATGACTTTGGTTTTGTTTTATTACAGTCCTGTATTTCTTTATATCTATGTACTGTTGATATCAACAACTTCCTTCACACATTTTCCACTGAAGTGCTCCAAAAGACTTATCTTTTTATTTACTTTTAAGTATACATATAGGTAAATCAAAATATTTCATAATTGCAATTATTTCTGACATATGGCAGTTTACTTGGTTTAAAAAATGCCTAGTTAGAATAAGCTCAGCATTAATAGAAAAGGAGTTAGATGATTCTTTTATTTCTTCTTTGCTCTTCAAAAGTGGATGATTATGTCAGTGCAAGTGTGCTGTTTATTACATGACTATATTTCATCAAAAAATTTAGCTTACATTTCAGGGCTTTGCTGCTTGCTAAACCTTCAGATTCCTTGTCTCTCTGTGAGCAAGTATTACAGTGCCATAAACATCATATGCCTTCACCAAATGTTTCCTCTGAGTGGCAGTCATATTCTCTGTCCTACAGTCTACACATTTTGTTTCAGGTAAAATATCACTGTCCACTTTATACCACATTTTACATTCCCAGCATATGCTAGGAAGACAGTTTTGATTTTCTGTATGAGCAATGCACAAATTTTAGTCTTTGCTATCTGACAGTATGGCTGGTATGTATGCTTTCTATTCCAAATGTCTAAATATTTTTTTGGATCCATATAATTTTCTTTAATATGCATCAACCATTCTTCTTTTCATCTCTTCATTTTCAAACTTACTACCATATTCATACCATCTTATCAAAGTATTAAATTCATTATCTTTATTGGAAACTGAAAATGCATTAATATTTGTATTACCTATAAATACTTTCAGGGTGATATAATCCTGAGAGTTCCTATCTATCCACAATAATCAACTGACTTGGACTCTCAACTGCCTCACCTCATATCCTCATTTGTCATGCTTATTGTATAATGCTATTTTTTTCAGCAGTCACTCCTCTAACATAGTTATCTATTCTAGATCATCCAATACTGTCTTCAACTACGAGTTTTACCTTATTCTGAATGCTTCTGGAGTCACTCCATCTACATTTCTTAAATCACAAAGTATGACATTAAATAATCGTTTCAATTACCTTGTAAGGCATTAACGTATTTTTGTCTCAGGCATTTTTTTTCCAGGAATTATTTGACCTAATGATTCTGCATTGTCTTTGGTTACTTTCAGGTTCAAAACAATTTTCTTTATTCCCTCTATTTGTGATGTTATCATGGCTGAGAAAAGTTATTCAGAGGGTCTAAAAGACATGGACAAATCTACAGTATGTTCAAAGTGTGGATGCCTGTGAGGTCACGCGAGTCAGATGCTGTTTGCAAATGATATACATGCTCCTGGTGGCAGACTTGAGTGAGAAACTATTGAAGCTGGAGATCAATTTTAGGATTATGTATGGAAGAGGGAATATGATTGTTAATGGGCATGAATTTATAGTTCTGAGATTTCATAGAAGGGCAAAAAAGGCTGGCTTGGGTGAGTCTGAATATGAATATTAGGTGACTGAAATGAATGATGGTCTGAATGGTGAATATGATAATCAATAAATCAGGCTTAACTATGACTACCGTTTTATGAAAATTTTACTTTTTAGAGGAATTTATCATGGCAGTAAATTTTAGAAATTAGTTTAAAATTAAAGCCAATTATTTCAATCTAATTCTAACAGACTGCTGATCAACATGATGAGCCTTTTATGAAAATGAATATCCAAGAAAAATTTACTGATAAAACTATCTCTTCAAACCTCATTGGCTGATTTTCAATGTGAGATTTAACTAGTCAAATTAAGTTCTTATACCTAAGGCTATCATGGTGAGCAAAAACTCTGTTTTACATGATCAACTCCCATGACACATATGGTCATGGCTCTCCATTAGCCCTGACAGTATGATTCAATTACGTGTTTATGCACTGGAGAATGAAAACTATATTCTTGTTGGTATTTGACATGGCACCTTAATATAAATCTTCCATGAAGTCATGTCATGAGAATTCAGTTGTCTGTTAGAAGTTCAGCCCTAATCAATGAAATATGAATACAGTTCCATTTGAAGGAATTCCATAAAAGATTAAGTAAAAGAAACCTCCTTAGTTAAAGGTTAAAGCTTTCTTTTTCCGTATACGATTCTGACTTGTAAGTAAAGAATATTAGTACACAAGTGAAATGAAAATCAAATCCGAATACAGTATATAACTAACCTATCAGAATGCAAACAACAGTCTTTACAACAATAAGCCAAATGACTGGGATTCCTTGCCCTAACCCTCAAACTACAAGATGAAGTAATTGATCCTGGATTCAATTTCAGGAGTTTAATTTTTTTTAAATGAAAGCTTGAAACTGACATCAGGGCCGGATTAAGGTTAAGTGGGGCCTTGAGTCCTGGTAATATTTGGGGCCCCATCAGAAAAAAAGTTCGACAAAGTAACTATCTTTATTACCAAACAATGAAATAATATAAGGTTTTGCCGGACTCTGCCTGATCGTGGTTTCACCGCACGAGAAAAGTCAGCTTGCGCATGGCTACGTCATCGTCTGAGGACGAAAGGGAGTTCTGTCTTGTACATAAGAGCTTCTCACTCAATTTCCTACGACTAAAACTTGCGCAGCTTTGGCACTGCAGGATCTCCTGGAACAGGGTCCTGGAGAAACATCAGGGCCCCTTCTAGTAAAGGGTTCTAGGGCAATTATACATAAAATTTAATAAAAAGCTATAAAAATAAGAATTCACTCTAGCCTCTGTTCTGCTAGCTTTATTATCCATAATTTTATTTATGTGGGTGTTGGTGGGGCCCCAGTATGGCCTGAGCCCTAGGCCCGGGCCTGGTGGCTTATGTGTTAATCCGGCACTGAGTGAGACGGACAGACCTCTCAACAAATGAATGAAAGCTGAGACAGATTTCTTTTCGGGCTGATGTGAAACTATGAATTTACACAATCAGGAAGAACAAAGTTTTAGAAGGATATGGTATTATATAATGTGAATCATACAGCAAAGAATGAAATGTTAAAACTGTATGGGCAAGTACAAAAACGAAATAGGGAAACACTGACTGAAGAAGGCATTATTGAGTAAAATGGAAGCTAGCGGGGATTACCGATAGATTTAGACATAGAACGTGTAAATTGGGTGTTAATATGGATGGTTCTGCTGAGGTATGCAGTGCCCCTGACAGTTAAAATAATTCAGTTTGAACCCTTCTTGTTACAGAAAATATTATATTGTACTGATGACCCACGATCAATATTCTGTGTATCATATTCCTAAATATCATCTGGTTCAACAGGTGGATAAAATTCAGTAATATCGTGCATTTCTTGCCAAATTACCTAACTCTAACTATAGGATTTACTATGACCAAATCACCACAATAGTAAAAGTACTCAAACGAATGTACCATACATATTACATCAACATTTACTAATGATTTCAACCTCATTTGCCTAAGGCATGAAGAAAAGTTAAAATACAAGGGTATTAGTGATCATATCATACCTTAATGACAATATTGCCTTTCCGATTGCCTGCATCTATTGGTCTCTGTTCAGTAACTAACACCAATACTCCATTTTCCTCATGACGACGAATGTTTTCTTCTGATTGGTGTAATATGCGGTAGTAGTCGGTCTGACGGATGCACACGAACTGGCAGTCGTCCACTTTTGAGCGCATGGTACCCTGGTGGTAGAGTTTCTCCATCGTTGGGGTGATGCCAAAGCTGGCGGAAGAGGAGTTTTTGGTCATGACATTTTTTCTCTTGGGAAAACTGCAAAGAAAAACCTGCATGCAAAAAACTGTCTACACCAAGGTTATTGGCATTCTTCTGTTAGAAATACATCAAGAGAAAATCTGATTTGTCAAGTCATCTGAAGAAACAATGCCCTATCGCAACTACTGAGTACATACTGCACTATGTGTAAATCATTAACGTGATAAATTTCATATTCTAAGAATATTAAACATGTCAAGTGATTCTATATGAGTAACAGAATGCACAGCCTTGCATTCTGGGGTCTTTGTATGTATTACCTGTCTCCCAAATGAAGTTCATGAACTGAACCATCAGGTTGGGACACTTCAACATGCCCATTGATAATGACACTCCAAGAGTCCAGCTCCTCTCCATTATTCATGAGAACAGTACCAGCTTCCTCCACCACAGCAAAAACCTGGAGAAAAAAAAAAAAACTGTAGGAATGTGCACGTAACCAAAATGAACATAAACACCACTGCAAAGCATCATCAAGCGCAAACAGGGCTTTGTTTCGCTGAAGCCCTTACAGTAAAACGCGCACTCAAAATATGATACAACCAGCCTCATGTCTTAAATTAGAGAAAAACATGTTCAAATCCCGGTTGTATAACAACCATTATCATCTCAATTAACTGTATAAACTAAACAGTGAATATTAAGTGCAATGACTCCAAACTGACGCCACAAGTAGCATTCAGTGAATTCAAAAAGAAATAACAAAAACTATCAGGCAAGATATATAAACTACCAAACTACAAGTACTTATGATGGCCTTTCGCCAGGGGGAGTGGCAAACAAAGAAATGTTCATAAATGCTGCTCAATGAGAAAGTGAGAGACGCCTGCTCACCAACAAGCTTTTTTTTTTTTTTTTTTTGCCAAAGTGATAAGGTTAACCAAAAGTCTAGAATAACTTTAACCATGATTCCAATTTTCATTTAAACGTTTTCTTAATCACGAAATGTTTGTTTCTTACCTCTATTTGACTTCGCATTATAATAAGTAATCTTTCCATTTCATTTTATTCCTTTTTTGCCGGGCACTAAATAATTTTGCTTATCTTTTTGATATATTCCCTGGTATGATTCCCTACATGTCAACTAGGTATATTCCTTTTTTAAATGCTTAAAAATCTATATCTATTCTTTAGGCCTATTTGCCGCCATGCGTAAATATCTATTGTATCCTTCCCTTCTTTAAAGTCTCCGGTGTTCAAGATCAGTCAAGCTTCAAGTATGCTTGTGAATTGCTGCTGTAGGCTTGCGTGTGTGATTATTATTTGCGTGTTACGGGAACAGAGTTTTACAATCGAGTTGCCCCGTCTCTTAACCTTGTATATATCTATCCTGTCTTTATTCTTCCCTGAATGTGATTATAAACACACCAACTGAGGCCGAAGTTAGACAACCATTTATCGACCAGCACTAAAGAGGTGGGTGGGGGTGGGGGGTATCTATGGACACCTGGGTTGGGTGTGGGCCGACATCTACATTCAGGATGCAAACCCAAGTGGGCCCGTGCTGACTCACTGTTAGTAATGCTAAACATTATACTAAGCAAGCCTGTGTGTCTATGTAATCACCTAAGTATACTGTAAAGGGGAGGAAGCTTTACAATTGTGGAGGCCCTATCTCTAGGACATTTTGCACAATAAAATAGTTCTAAACTGCATGCTGTGTGTGTGTGTGTGTGTGTGTGTGTGTGTGTGTGTAATCAATCAGCTGCCTACTTGTACAGAGCAGTGAAGGAGTTCTACACTTATCAACCTCTACCTCCATGTGTGTTTTCCTTATGGATGATGGGGGAAAGGAAGGTGAACATTAAAAGAAAAATAATTTTACAGATAACAAAGAGTGAGGAGCAGTAAGAAACGAAATGCCACAAAAGATAATAAGACCTACCATGGCCTGGCACATGGCCTTCCTGACTGCCAGCGTCATGTTGGAGAAGGCTCGCAGCCGCTGGGTAAACTCGAGCAGCACTTTTATGTCGTCTTCCGTCCGCTCGCTGGGGTCCTTCTCTAAACACTCCCGCACTGCGTCGCGCACCGCCAGACTCTGAGGGAGTAGAGTGTTTCCGTTTATAAACAATAAAAATTACGATCAAAAATTGTATGGAAACGTCGAACGCCTGTCAATGCAACAGGTTTATTCCCCATCCATAAAATCTGGATATGATGTATGTAGCTGTGAAATACATTAGTCCAAAACTAACAAAAAAAAAAAGGTAACACTAAAAATGATTGTATTCTACAGGTTTGTCCAATACATTTACTTGCACCAATACAAACTTAATATGATTTAAAATACAAATCATTGGAAGAGCCTCTAATCAAAACATTACAGTGTATTTCCTCAGCCAAATCACAACGAGGGTAATCGTTTTGTGAAGCTTAAATTTTCTAAGCAAACTCATGATCACCACTAATCTCACATTTCTCAACGATCAAATACTAGGTATTACAAAGCTGTCACTCACCCTAAGACAACTGCCTATAAATGACAATAAATTAATAAACCTCATTTACATAATGTCTGAAAAAATTATCAATCATTAAGAAGTCTCCTTCAACACTAAAACAACTGTGTAACAAACTTGCTTCTCTGTCATTCGGGCTCATGACACATTAGGATCCTGCGTTTAAAAGGCTCCAGTTGTCACCTGCTAAGCTGAACAAGATTAGCTATGATCTTGCAGTTTCTTTCGTCGTTCTGGCCAAACTGGTTATCTTTTTCCAACAATGTTCAAGTTTTAGATCTTCTAATATATATCCATATAAATGAACGGAGAAGAAACCAAACCATTCTAATCTAACTTACCTCTAAGATCACCGCGGCCGGAGCAACTTTACTTTTATAAGAAAATACATAGTGATATATGACAGTACATACCACTAAGTCCTTCTTTCTTATGCTAAAATAAGAAGACAGATCAGACGTTCTCATTTTTTCCTTTTAGCAAAGGTTTCACGATGACGTTACAGGCTCCGCCCAGCCACAAAGTCACTCAGGTACTAACCAATTACTTCAGGCCACCTCAGGAAATGTGCAGCAGTTTATCTAAGTTAGGTCAAATCTGATTTGGATGCTTGGTCCAGCAATTATTCCTTCACCTCAAAACTTCAACACGCGACCTGGATACTCTTTGAATAAGGAACTGATGAAAATGCGAGTATCTTAATCTCACTAATTTCCTAAATTCTCGTTCAAAATTTTCGCCCGTGTCGAGGCGGGTCGGAGGGTGGAGCCACCCAGTTGAGAATTAGGCTAGGTTAACTGGTTTGACTGTTTTAACATTCTCCTTCTCAGATTCCAGCTGGGCTCAGGGATTCTTTTATTTCTGTAAAAATTAGGTATCGTTAACTTCTTTCTCCTCTCACAAATTTGTTCGTTTTGCGATGTTTCTAACCACATTCCCTCTAAGAGGAAGTCGGCAAATTCGCAGACGAAGTGGCAGCAGGAAAAGCAATATTAATTATCCCTACGAATATCCCCATAACGCTAATTGTAAATTTTTATGGATTAGTATCCATTACATATTCTTACTGCCGAGTACAAAATATGTTACGAAAGATAAGATAATTTTAGAAAAATATTCCAAGTTGCCGAATGACTACCTCAGTGGTGTCATCCACAGAATACTGAAAAGAAATATAGTTACCGAGAGCGGGACATACTACACTCACCACAAGGTCGGAGTCATTACAGAAGCCGTTCTTGGCTGGGTTACACCAACCTTGACTTATGACAACAAAAAGTAAAAGGTTTCTTTCTGACCTCAAGACAAAACCACCAGTGAAGTTTGGTAAAGGTGGGTAGCACAGACATACTAAATTTACGGTGACAATCCGACATCAAAATTTAGCCTCGAACAAGCCAGGGTAACCACGCCTAAAAATAAGGCAAGAAGAAACGCTACAAGAGAGACAAGTGGAAAGTCATAAAATCGTAGTATCTGAAATATTTCGCAGGCGTTTGAAAAATTATCATCCCAGCTCTTTTACCGAGAGTGTTGTCTC
>JAUUDZ010064103.1:0-10197 GCA_032361705.1 Panulirus versicolor
CCCCCCCCCCGCAAGACTACAGGCAGACATGGGAGTGGCCGAGGAATCTCTTGGGACCTCTCAGATCAGCAGGGGGCTTACCAAAGCATACAACTTTCTGTACCATAGACACAACGAACACGCAGGCTCGGCCCACGACTGGGTTCTCTGGTTAAAAGAAAAAAAAAGAGCAAGAAACTGTAATTCTGCTCAGCAGTTTTTAAGCTATCACTGACTCCCCGTTGCTGCACATTAGCCTTCTACTGTCCGTGTTACCGCTGTCGTTTATGCAGTTTATTTCCGACGTTTTTCTCAGGGTTTACTTTGATTTTTCTAAATATTTGTCGAAACGACTTTGAATGTATTTATAGTCTTAACATTCACTACGTCTGATGGTAACTTATTCCAGTGTTCAACACACCCAGAGAAAAGGAAGCTTTTTCCCACGTCCGTACTGCATCTTTTAACATTGAGTTTTATTCCATTTGTCCTGGTAGCCATATTTTCTAGTATTTCGAAAAGATGTTCGTGATTTACTTTATTGAACTTGCTCAGAATTTTGAACACTTGGATTATGTCACCGCAAAGTCTAGGTTCTTTAGGGAGAAGAAATCCAATCGTTTTAGCCTCTCTTCGTATGCCAGATTTCTAAGTATGTGATCAATTTTGTTGAGAGTCTTTGAAGTTGCTCTAATTTTCCTCGTCTTTCTTTATAGTTTTGGGACCAAAACTGGACTGCATATTCAAGGTGTGGTCTTACTAGAGAATTATAGTGTGTGAGAATCATTTCTGGTGTATTGTAATCTATTTTCTTGTCTATTGCCTTTTTTACTTGTTGCTTGACACTGTTTAGTGTATTTCAGATTGTTGCTAATGACAACTCTAAGGTCCTTTTCCTCATTTACTTTAGTTAGAGAGTTTTCGAATAATTTGCAGTCGTAGCGTATATTCTTTCTCCAAAGTGAATGACTCTACGTTTATCTACATTAAACTTCATTTGTCATCTGTCTGACCATGCTTACAGCTCTACCTCCTAGTTTAATGTCGTCAGCAAATTGGGAGATCTCAAAGATTAGACCGAGTTCTAGGTCATTAATGTATTTTATGAAAATACTTGGGTCTAGGACTGACCCCTGTGGCACACCACTCGTAACGTCAAGCCAATCTGAGGCTTCGCCGTTTGATACTACTCGCTGCTTTCTTCAGGTAGCCAGTCTCTGATCCATGTACAGAGTTCTTCACTGATACCATGTGATTTGAGTTTATGTAAAACTCTCATGTGAGATACTTTATCGAACGCCTCTTGGAAATCTAAGTATACTGCATCAGACGGTAGTCTTTCATCCAATTTCTGATAAATGACATTGAGAAATTCCAGTAAATTCGTCAGATGGGCTCTTCAATTACGGAAACCGTGTTAGTTGTCCGATATAATTTCACATGCTTCACATGCCCTGGTTCAAATGATTGACAGCATGTCGACCCCGGTATACCACATCGTTCCAGTTTTCTCTATTCCTAGCACGCCTTTCACCCTCCTGTATGTTCAGGCCCCGATAACTCAAATTCTTTTTCATTCCATCCTTCCCCCTCCAATTTGGTCTCCCTCTGCTCGTTCGGTCTAACTCTGACACATATACCCTCTTTGTCAATCTTTCCTCACTCATTCTCTCCATGTGACCAAACCATATCAACACACCCTCTTCAGCCTTTTCAACCACTTTCTTTTTATTACCACACATCTCTCTTATCCTTTAATTACTTACTTGATCAAACCACCTCACACCACATATTATTATCCTCAAACATTTCATTTCCAACACATGCACTCTCCTCCGCACAACCCTATCTATAGCTCATGCCTCGCGACCATATAACATTGTTGGAACCACTATTCCTTCAAACATGCCTATTTTTGCTCTCTGAGATATGGTTCTCGCCTTCCAGACATTCCTCAACGTTCCCAGAACCTTAGCCCCCTTCCCCAACCTTGTGACTCAATTCTGCTTCCATGGTTCCATCCACTGCTAAGTCCACTCTCAGTTATCAAATACGCTTCACTTTCTCCTGTTTTTCTCCATTCAAACTTACCTCCAAATTAATTTGTCCCTCAACCCTAATTAACCTTATAACCTTGCTCTTATTTAGATTTACTCTCAGCTTTTTTCCTTCAAGCACTTTATCAAATTCTGTCACCAACTTCTGCAGTTTCTTACCCAAATCAGCCACCAGCGCCGTATCATCAGCGAACAACAACTGACTCACTTCCCAGGCCCTCTCGTCCAAAACAGACTGCATACTTGCCCCTCTCTGCAAAACTCTTGCATTCACCTCACTAACCATCCCATCCATAAACAAATCAAACAATCATGGAGACATCACGCACCCCTGCCGCAAACCGACATTCACTTGGAATCATTCACTTTCCTCTCTTCCTGTTCGTACACATGCATTACATCCTTAATAAAAACTTTTCACTGCTTCTGGCAACTTACCTCCACACCATATACTCTTGATACCTTCCATAAAGCATTTCTATCAAGCTTATCAGTTGCCTTCCCCAGACCCTTAAATGCTACATACTAATCCATTTGTTTTTCTAAGTATTTCTCACATGCATTCTTCAAAGCAAACACCTGATCCACACATCCTCTACCACTTCTGAAACCACACTGCTCTTCCCCAATCTGATGCTCTGTACATGCCTTCACCCTCTCAATCAACACCCTCCAATATACTTTCCCAGGAATACTCAACGGACTTATACCTCTGTAATTTGAACACTCACCTTTATCCTCTTTGCCTTTGTACAATGGCACTATGCATACATTCTGCCAATCCTCTGGCACTTCACCATGAACCATACATACATTGAATATCGTCACCAATCAGTCAACAACACAAGTCACCCCTTTTTTAATAAATTTCACATAAGTCATCCTACTTATGTACATAAAATGTATTCACTCCATACAATTCCCAACCACTCCTCAAACTCCTTCATCTGAAATATCCCCAGTCCTAATCATTTCTCACATTACATTTATCCATCTCTCTCATGGTCTACTTACCCTTTTAGTTCCCTCTACGGTACTACAGTATAAATAATTCAATCAAATATTTTTCTTACACCTTACTGTCTCTCTTGCTTCAGTGAGACAGGATCACCAATCCCCTCTCCAGCTGTGTTCTGAAATGAGAGTATATCATGCCCCATATAACACTCCATGGCTTATTATGACTTCTACATATGCCCTCGTTCAGCTTACTGATGGCACTTTGCCCCCTATAAACCAAATCACTCCAATTCATTCATTCTCCAGAATCTTCACTCTCCAGTATGCAAAGCCTCCTTCACTCTGTTCTACCAT
Source organism: Panulirus versicolor (assembly GCA_032361705.1). NCBI lineage: Eukaryota > Metazoa > Arthropoda > Malacostraca > Decapoda > Palinuridae > Panulirus > Panulirus versicolor. The sequence goes on from JAUUDZ010064103.1 coordinate 3,351, forward strand.
ATCCTTGATCTCAACCTCATATTATTCCCTCCACTTCTGCCATGACAGAGATTGTCTTGAGGTGGCATAAATTCTCAAAACAGCCAGACCAAAAAACTCCACATATTTTATGTAAACTTAGTAGTAAGGAGGAAAGAAGTTAAAGCAAAGAGGTTAGGCAAGTGTCTATAAGAATAACAGAGGAAAAATGAGTTCTGCTGCGAAAGGTTTTAATACTGTAGATCAGAAGTTAAGTTCTACATTTGGAATAGTAAAATAGGTATCAAAAGATATGTCAAATAAACTTGAACACAGTACAAAATAAATGAGCTAAAACTTGTTATAGAAACTATACAAGTAAAAATCTTGGAAAGAATATTGACAAAAAGGTGCTCCTTAATCATAAAACTGAGATCAGCATCTCTTACCGCGTGCTAGTCAAAATGACATAGAAATTCAGGTGTAGGATATTTGGGTGTATATTCTCCTCTTGGGCATCAGCACTGGCATTATGGGACACGAGCAATGTAACATCATAGTCATCAGACACTTTCTGGTCATTTGCATCCTTGTAGTGGACTCTACAAGTCTTGGTATGTACCAAAATGAACTCTGTGTACTGCTGTAAAGATGAAATAAAATATATATATATTTTCATAGCTGAAAGCTTACTGGTATTCACCTTAGTCAAGTGACTGGTAATATATTCTCTGCTACAAAAATATAATTCTGATCCAACATATTATTCCCACTCATGCCAAATTACTTCTAACATAAAATGTTTAACCAAATCAATAACAGTAACTTTCCTATAACTCTCTTTTCACTGCTCAATGCATGGCCTAACTGGGAAGAAGATTTCCCTGCCTAATTCCTTACTTCTATCTATCTATCTATCTATCTATCTATATCTCTGATGCCCATTCCCTTCAGGAACTTATATCTTTCACCTAGGTGAAAGAGTCCCTTGGAGAAAGAGTTACTTAGTTCTTGAAAAATAAAATCATCTTTGTATAATTTGTGAACCTTTTCTTAAAAAAAGGCAACAGATCGACAGCACACCTAAAGCATCAACGAACGGAGCTGTCATGTCTCACTATGTAATTTGTCTTTATACATGACCCAGATTTGCCTATAGTCAGAAAGTGTTCAGAATCAAAACTACTTTTCTGAAGCTATTTAGCATTTTGGATACTACTGGTCTTCCAAAACAGGAAACTTCCTTCCCCATAATCTGCTTCTAATAACTGCCTTTATAAATATAAAATGAATAATGATTTATAAAGTCTGTTCACCTGCCAAAGAGTATCTACATGTAAGAGGTTGAGGGACGGAGCAAGGGGTAGGGGAAGACAGAGTAGGAAATGGAAATAAGGACTGAACGTGGCCTTGAAGTATTGTGGCCTGAACATTCAAAGGGGTAAGAGACATACATGGGGAGGAATGATCTGGAGCAATGTGGTACACAGAGTTCAAAGTGTTGTCAATGGGTTGAACCAGAGCACAAGGTCAGGGGAAATCATAGAATGATCTGTGGTGCTTGACTGTGTATGGCACATCACTAAGGTGACAAATGGTGAATTAGTATAAAAACTATATCTCTAATTTTTCCCTTAGGTGCTATCATCAATACAAAAAATTAATACCATGGATAAAAATAAAGAATCATTGAAGTCTCTAGAGACAACAGTAAATCAACTGCTGAAGGCCATGCTCACAATGAGACTGCTGATGAATGACTTGACTGTAACATGTATGAAGCTTCAATACATTCAGTTCAGATCTAGTTTGTCAAATATATCTTGGCAAGGTGAACCACCATGTCCTCTGGGATTTAATAAGAAGTATATATGCTAGATTTTCTGACACTCATGTCTTCCGAAGACAAGCTACATAAGGACTGCTTGTACTGCCTTCATTTGGTCATCAGGCATCTAACTACTTTTCCATACTATCTTACACACTTTTCAGATCTATTCTGGGCATTTTCAAGTTTTACTGTGCATGGCCATATTTTTGCAATTTTTATATTTAGAGAATTATCAATGCAGACAGCCTTGTATGCTAATATTCTACATAAAATCACTATTATCACAAGCAAATTTTCTTCTAAGGTCAACATCAACAAAAAAGCATATCTTTACCATCACAGCATCAGGATCGTGGATGACAGGAGTCATGCGCAGAACTCTCATTCGATACTGTTTCTCCCGCGCCAAAACATAGTTGTACAGCTGCTCTCCTGGGGTTCCTGTATCTTCAACTGTCAACTCACCTGCAAATATTTAAATAGTAAGACCATAAATAACTGAGATGAAAACATCCCATCTATCAGGCAACAGAGTCTCCATGACTAGTGAACTCCAGTGCCACTTCTTAGCCTTTAATGCCTCACCCTTAACAGGCCACTGGCAGAGGACTACTCTAGCACAGTGTCTGCAAAGGCTCATAAGAAAATCTTATCAAAACCATAAATAACTGTAAAAAACATTTCAAGTTTAAGCAGTTCATAAATAACCGTTCGATAAATTCTGTTTATCTAATTTTCACCAGATGTATAAATGTGAGGCTAAAGTTAAATTCTCTTTACATAACTTTATTTTTCTATCATCATTAGTCCCCACTCCTATTTCCATCGAATGGATCACATACATACATCTTCTTTAATCAAGTCATACCCTGAGTGCTGATGCAAATCATGAACTTCCAACCACATACAGAATACAAGTGATTCTTACCTTTGCACACTTAACTGACTCATATGGGGAAACCAAAAACCTCATTCACACCATCTCTAAACACAAAATGGCTCTAAAGCATTTGATCCTAAATTACTCTTCTGGCATCATCTAAATCATAAATTATCCCAAGCTCATATTAATTCTCTCAGCGCATCTCTCCATCTCTTTTGCAGACAACCTTTTCCCTTGTACCCTTAACTGTACTGCTATACTGTTATCATTTCAACCATACAGAGTACAATCGTTAATCCAGCTGTTACGATGACTTTTTCATACATGTTCACTTTAGGTTATAAGCCATTCACATGAGAAAGATTTAATAAGTTTCTTAACTCTCCAAACCTGTTAGCCCTAATTTATTGGGATAATCAGTTGATCTGATCAAACTTCTTGGAAAATTTGAAATGCCATCACACTAAGGAATATGACATATCAAAACTCTTAACCTAGGCAATCACTTCAAGTCTCCAGCAAAGTCAGCAAAACTTGGTCTTCCCGGAAGGATGCAAAACCAGTGAAGTCTTCATCACAAATTTGAGGAGCTTTATCATACTTAATCCGAGATTCTTAATCACCAGAACCAGAATTTTAAGAAACACGATACACTTCTGTAAGTGGTTTACCTTTAAAATGTCAAACCTGCGATTCATAAACTTTCCAAGTAACTTTAGTCTTTTACTTCACATGATGAACCAAACCATTGACATCAAGGAAAGATGAAGTATTAAAAAAATAATCAACAAATCTTTCTTTCCAAGTAAAACAATCTATTCATGAACCAGGTTATACAGAGGCAATGAAAGTGTATAATCCTGAAAGAAAAAGTGCACTGAAATATACAGGACTAATTAATAATCATTTCTTTACAGCCAGCACAGATAAGAAAAGTGCATAAATCTAAAGCAAACAAGTTTCCTATGTTGTCAAATAATTTCTCAAGATTTTCAATTCTTTTGAAAATTCTTTGATCTCTGAAATTCCTCAAATTTATGGAATTCTTGAAGGTGAAACTGACAAAAAATATCATTATTATAGACATCAACAATCTCTGTAAGTAATGTCACATATTTTGTGCAGTGTGAATATTGTAAAACCCAATCATTGAGTATTAATCAAAAGTTTCAGCTTATCCTTAAATCTACACTTTTTGCTGTTCACAATGAAGAACAAAATCCATCCTGTGAGTCAGATATATTTTTCTTACTTTAAAAATAAAGTAAAAGTATCACTCCCTAACATCCAAAATACAATCATTCTTTAGTCTGTGACAGCACCAATGCATTATCTTCGAAGCTAACTAAAATAGACCATATCCTAAAAATCATGTTAGTGAAATCAAATATATTAAAACTGATATTGTAAAATTCTGCATCATTTTTTTTTTTTTTTGTAAATGTTTAGGATTTCCCACATTAATACTAGACAATCAAAAAATACATTTTTGTATACATACCTGAGTGGATGAGGTTTCTGGCAAAGTTAGGTCCTTTATTGTAGTACTTGATGAAGTCTGACAGACATGATGAGAGATGATAACCAGGAGTAAAAAGAAGCTGACGGTTGGCAACATATGCACACAAAGCACGGAGATGGAAGTCGTATGTGAAGGAATGCATGTGAAGCAGAACCTTTATGTCATCTACCTTATCCAAAAAAGAATTGATGGCAAACTGTAAAAAAATGAAAGGCTCTGTTAACAGAGTACTCAAATCAAATCTTGAAAACACTGCAAAAGAAGGCTTGCACCTATCTACTAAACCTTTTCATACAACTGAATTGCAATGCCAATCAAAATTACAGAACACATGTGTAAAATTTTCTGAATCTAATAGTTGTACTTAGGCAAAGAATTTCTTTAGGTAGGGAGATAGAGCTCAGTATATTAAATCCTATTTTGGTTGTCTTTCGCAAAAGGAACAGATAATCTTTCAAAGCTTCTATCATCAAAATAACAACTTCTCTTTGTGATCAAATAATGGAACTCCAAGTGAAATATGGACAACTATCAAAACAAAAAACATGCAGCTCTTAAATAAAGGGTGTACATGTAACTATGAAGACTAATTTTCCTCTAACGACTCCCTTGACTTGGTCATATTCATAGTATGGTCATGTGCAGAAGATTTGTCATAAACTCTCAAACTCAATACAAAAACCAGTTTCACTTGAGACTTTTCTGCATTTTTATATGAGATATGACAGCTGAGCAAATTAATAATTGCTTACTTTCTAAAACAGCCAATTGCCTAAATGAGCTGAACATGTTTACACTTTTTTACTTTAAATATGACAAATCATTTGCACTTAGGTATACCATATGCCATTAGCTGGAGCCATCCACAAAACATGCTAAAGAAGTCCACAGGTTTCCATGAATAAGTCTATGAGTGACCAAGAGGATAAAACACAATATGGCAAGTAGTATGGCAGCACATGCCAAAGTTACGAGATAATATGTTAAAAGTAATGTCTTTGATCTTACATTGATTTTTGTTGCTTTAATGACAATTGTGACAAAAACTTAATCACACAATGAATTAAGTAAATATGGACACCACAATATAATGCACAGCCTCTTGGACAGCAGCAAGAAAAATCAGACAAGGCATGGACATCCATCCATCCAGATATTTGTTTATCAATATCTAAAAGCAGTCAGTCAGGCAAAATGGGTTTCCTTGAAAACACAAGCAACCTCAAGCTTATAAGAAGTGAAAACAATTTTCATAGACGATACGGCATTGAAGGATCTAAAATCATGTTCTGCAACATAATTTTCATACAGGATATGGCACTGAAGGGTCTGAAATCATGCTCTACAACATAACTTTCATACTGGATACATCACTAAAGGATCTAAAATCATGTTCTACAACATAATTTCCATTCTGGATACAGCAATAAAGGATCTAATATCATGTTCTACAACATAATTTCCATACCAAATACAGTACTAAAGGATCTAATATCATGTTCTACAAAACATATTCCAAAAACTGCTTGGTTTGTATGTGACATCAACAATTTGGAAAACAAATGGAGAAAATGATTCTACTCCTCTAACCCAAAATGTGCTTTAAGTTTACATTTCAGTGAGCAGTACACCTGTTTACTGGATGCAAAGTAATGGAATCAGATACTGTAGGCTAAAGGACAACATCTGGATCACTGGGGAAATTTATGAGAAAATTATGCTGTCAACTCATTTCCTAATCTGGAATATTTCAGAGAACAGCATAAGCTCATTCTTTGACTTACTGCTACTAACAAAACTCACATTAGGGAACTCAGTCACAGGGAAAGGAGAGAAACTTTAGATTTCCCCACATCAAAAGAAAGATGAAAAATAGGAGACATGATTACATACAAGTGTTTGGTTCTTTAACATATCTGACAATGTTAGGACAAACAATTCGTTGAAATAAGGTGGCATTCTTTAACTAGATGATACAAAAAAAAACTCAGCAAGAGAAGCATCAGACAAGATGTGAAGAAATACTTTTATCCTAATATAGCAGTACAAAGAATGAAAAAGCTAAGTGGAAATATAATGAATGTCAGAAGCATAAAATTCCCTTCACATATGCATAAACAAGGATTCATAAATACTTACTCGTAGATACATACAGTACTTGTTTATCTGCTTCCGCATATCCCTGGACATGGTACGTATACCAGTGATACATATGCCATAAGATAGGATGCAACTCCCCATTTTTGTGATAAAGGGAGGGAGTTCGACACTTAAGAGGCCTCATTGCTTAAACTTTCTTTTATATCATTCAACTTTTTCAGTTTATCAATATTGTGTACATTTAAAAATTCCTCTCGTAGATTATTCCATGCATCCACAACTCTGTTATCAAGGTATTTCTTGTAACCTTCTTTAAATCAGTTTCTTGTTATGCCCAGCTAATTCCTGCTGTGTCAATCCATCCTCCATGTCTTCGGTTCAATCTAGGTTCTCCATTTTTGTCAACATGAAATGATCCTAAATATTCTTCTATCTATCTATCTATCTATCTATTATTATATATATTTTGCTTTGTCGCTGTCTCCCGCATTAGCGAGGTAGCACAAGGAAACAGACAAAAGAATGGCCCAACCCACCCACATACACATGTATA
>JAUUDZ010064114.1:0-10197 GCA_032361705.1 Panulirus versicolor
CTGGCCTCCACATTCCCCCTGGATGACGCCTGGCCTCCACATTCCCCCTGGATGACGCCTGGCCTCCACATCCCCCTGGATGACGCCTGGCCTCCACATTCCCCCTGGATGACGCCTGGCCTCCACATCCCCCCTGGATGACGCCTCGCCTCTACATCCACCCTGGATGACGCCTGGCCTCTACTCCCCCTACCTTCCATGGCGCCTGGTGGCGGATCCCGTCATCCATCATTAACACTGGGGAGGCTGGGTGTATCATATAGCCGCTGGGAACCGTCCGGGGAGGTAGGTACCAGGGGCAGGTCACGTGCATGACGATAAGCGATATCTGCGGAAACACGTCACGCGAGAGATGGCGAATGTAGGGGCGAGTGACACAGACTAATTTGCCTGGGGAAGTGTGACACTTTCGCCACGGGCAGCTACACATCAAGGTGACGGGCAGCTACACGTCAAGGTGACGGGCTGCTACCCGTCAAGGTGACGTGCTGCTACACGTCAAGGTGACTGGTATAGGTGTCCCTCTATGTCTTCTCTCCTAGGACGTGCACTGGTTCAGGTGCCCCTCCCTGGATGTCTGATGTGTGACGTGCTCTAGTTAGGGCTTACTTCTATGGTTGTTCGTCACAGGACGCGCTTTGATCGGGGCTTCCCTCTGTGGTTGCCTGACTGGATGTTCGCTGTTTAATGTGGTCCTCTGCAATCACAGATCAATCTGCAGTTGTCTGTTGTAGGACTTGCTAAGGTTCAGTTGTCCCTCCGTGGTTGTATGTTATGGGATGTGCACTGGTTAAGGCGAGCCTTCGTGGTTGTCTGTTGTAGGACGTGCTCTAGCTCAGGTAACCCTTCGTTCATATGTCTATCCTGTTTATATATGTTGTTCTGGATCATTTACCATTACTTTTCGTGTAAAAGAGGAAAACCAGACAACGTCTTCGTGAGGGTTCTTGATTAAGAGCGCCTTCCACTTAATCCCACCTTTACTATTACAATAACGCTAAAAGTGGCCTACCACTTTGGACAGTAAGTCCAGCCACCAAACACCCACGCGGCTCCGTCATCGTAATACACAGCAGAGCAGCCTACCTCGGCTTGCGAAAAACACTGATAGTAGAGCACTTGCCAGACAATGAACGCAAGTTGAAACTACTTTTCCACCTAATATTCATATGGAAGGATAACAGCTGAGCTGGCCCTGGACCGACTATCGTAACCAGGGTTCGAACCCATGCGTTCGACCTATGGCGGGAAGTGAATGCGTTACGGTCAGCAATGCTCACCGCTACACCGCGAGGTTCAAAACATTAATGTCAAGCACCTTCATAAATTTATGCATTTTGTCTGCATTAACCACGTATTAAGTCATTCTATTCCATTCATCCACCAATCTTATCCTTTAAGTTTATTTCTTTATATCTTTTTTGACAAAATTTCTTGCTTAATTTCAGTTTTTGTCCTCTGATTGTTCAGTCCCTTTATTCCTCGAAGAATTGTTGAATGTCTTTATAATTCATCTATTTTGAAAACTTAAAGGCTATGATCAGGTCATCCCTCTCCCATCCAAGGTGAGCAAATATGAAAACCTCTAGCCTTTCTTTGTAACTCTGATCTCTTAACTCTGATATTGTATGTGTTGCCATCATCTGGATCTTCTATATAATCTCTTTGTACTTCTCTAGGTGCGGTGGCCAAACTAAAGAAGCATACTCTGGTTTTGGTCTTATAAGGGATAAGAACAGCATGCTGAATATATCCTTTTCCATGTACTTCAAAGCAATTATGTTATTTGCCATGAAACAGTTGTCTCTTTAACAATTCCTTAATATGGAATTTTGGTTACAGTTTAGGGACTATCTCAAATCCCAAGTCCTTTTCACGCACAGAATCCTGAAACTTATTTCCTTTAAGATGATAATCATACTAAAGCCATATTTCACTCCATTTTCTCCTCATGATCTTACGTTTACTAAGACATGATATCAACACCCATGCATCAGACCAACTTAGGAGTTTGTTTAGGTCCCCTTGCAAGTTGATGCAATCCCCTTTGCGTTTCACTTCCTTCATAATCTTTGCATATCTACAGACTTATTCAAATAGCAGTCCATCCCCTTTTGGCAAGTCATTTACATAGACCAAGAAGAGCAATTGCCCAAGAACAGAACCCTGTGATACTCCGTTGGTTACCTCGACCTATTTAGAGAAGGCTGCTCAAAAATGTGTCCTTTGTCACCTACCATTGAGATCATCTACTGTCCTTCGAGTAAGTTTCTCCTGATCCCTGCTTGGAGATCTAGCTTCTTAATCAGCCTTCTATGTTGTATGGTTTTAAATGCCTTCTGGCAGTCCAGCTACGAACAATCCACCCAGCTCACCCTTTTGTCTGAGAAAGCGCTCATTCTCTCGTAATCTCTCACTTAAGTAACTTCTTTGTAGAAAGCTATCGATTTGCTTATACATCACAATCCTTAGTGAGGTCTGTAGTTCAGCAACTATTCCCGCTCTCCTTTCTCACTGATAGGTAAGACGCGCGCACGCGCATTTGTGCGTGTGTGTGTGTGTGTGCGTGTATGTGTGTGTGTGTGTGTGTGTGTGTGTGTGTGTGTGTCATCACAATTGAGTATTTACATTTGAGGCAGGCTGTTAGAAGTGGAAATCCCTCCAGCTTAGCGACGGTGGCCGTCCATTGGTCACACCGGCCTGCCACGCCTCCAGCAGGCCCGTGTGACAGCTAACCTGCTAATTTGCATATGAGGGAGGGAAGGGCTAGAAGATTGGCTGCTGGAGGATTATGTGAGGCAGACACGAGGAGTGAGAGTGGGAAGCGGAGGGTAGACACAGAGGACAGTCACTATGAGTCAACTCCCTCATTTTTGCAGTGGTATGATTGACAACAAGTGTCCGAGAAGACTGCACAAGTGGCTAGTTATATGTGGTCCAGTAGAGGTGAAACGATACGTGTACTACCCATTAACAGTCTGGGACACGTACCCTCCAGTACCAGGCTAGGGTAAGTACTGCTCAATGACAATTTTAGATACGTATCTTAGAGTGACAGGCTGAGGCACGTACCGTCCAGTAATAGGCTGGGGCACGCATCGTTAAGCAACAATCTAGGACATATCATAAAGTAACAAGCTGTGGCACGTACTATACACTAACAGGCGAAGACAAATGCTGTTCAGTAACAGTTTGGAACACGCATCCTGTATGGAGTAACAGGCTGGGGTACGTACCATAAGGTTATAGGGTAAGGCAGTACCGTAAAGTAACAAGCTACCAAGCTGGGACACACACCATCCAGTAGTAAACAGGCCTAAAACAATCGTTCTCATCCAGCAAGCATAGGAAGCTTTGTCTAACAACCGAAGGACGAAATCATTCCATCGTCTGTGTCGTGAGGGTTATAACTACCCTGACTCTGCGACAGTCAGTAAGTCAACATATGGGGGAGTGAGGCGGAAGCAGCGAGGAGGCTGACCTTCCTGAGTGCGAGGAACAACACCCAAATTCCCCTCACCTTACGCGCTTGACCGTCTGTGAGCATATATTCCTCATCTGCATTGAACATTTTACTTACCTGGCTCATCTGTGGATACTTACAACTGTGATCTTTCAGGAGGTAACCGGCTACAGTTAAGAGAGATATTAAGAGGGAAATGCGTGCAAGACATCCATTGTGAACTGCCTGAACGACTGCGACAGTTCTGAATGGTAGTCGTATAGTTCTACTAACCCGTGACGTCACACCTAATTTGGTCTTGATGACCCTGGGACACCCCACACTCTGATCTGCATATTGAAGGGAGAGGTAGGGTGGAGAAGAGGGATGGTGAGGGGGGATTGTGGGGGAGAGGGGGAAAGGAGGGGGATTTAAGGAGGGAAGGTGGAGGAAAAAGATTAGATAAAGGTGGGAGTGGCGGAGTCAGATAAACGCGCGAACTGGTAAAAGACAGTAGGAAGAAGGAAGAAAAAAGATGGGATCGAGGAAATGAAAGTGATGGGGAGAAAGAGCAAATGAAGTATTAGATAGGGGAAAAATTCAGCTCTCAAGATAGATGAGATGAGATGCTGGAGACTGAGATAAGGAAAAAGGCTTGGAGATGATTGTTTGGTAAACAACTTCATGTACGTCATCCCACACTAACATTAAGGAAGTGGCGTACATTATAAACTGGGTCAGTGCTCATATATACGTCAATGGTAGGATGCAAGTTACGTAGGTACTCCGAGGGACCACCGGAACTGCAAAATACTTAAGAAGATACGTAATGTTATGGATGGTCGAGTGGACGGGGAAGAAAAGTATGCGGAGTGAGATATGTAAAGTAAGCCTCGTGGGACGAGGATATAGGATATGAGGCGAAAAACCAAGAAAAGTAATGGAAAACGTGACGGGAAGAAATTAAGGCATAAATTAAGAATACAGATATTGAGAACTCTGACAGATTCAAAAACGAGAATGTGAAGACAAGCATCGAACATGGAATGCAAATGGGTCGTGAGGTACAGACACGTCACCTAAGATACGACTGACGGACGCTCGTCGGATGTGCTTGTGAAGTTGCTACTCAGATCTGAAATACTGTCAGTAGGCGAGATTTGTAGAAGGCCTCACTCTCTTAACCGTAAGGCAGGGTACCAAGTCGCAGCGATTTATTTAGTTTCCTGAGGCGTTTCATGCTCGGCAGATTTTGTATTGGTTACAGTAAACGAGGTGTTCTATGAGGCGATATGGAGGCGTAGCTTAAGGTCAGACTCTAGACTGTCTTTCTTTTGTTTTTGAATTAAGTTAGTATCAAGTCATTTCCTCAGTCGGCTGTTGGAAATACAAGGCAATATTCATTGCTTCTTCCTTCTGTGTTGCTAATGCCTACTAACTGGGCTTTCACATCTCAGACAGCCCGCTTGCTTGTGCCTTTCTCTAGGATTACAGATATTTACTCTAGGGACACCTAGTGCCTCGCATGTTGACTGTGATGCACATGATGGCCTTTGTGCTTCCTCATCTTTATCAATAAGTCGACCGCATCTGCTTGATGGAAACTTGTCAAAGATCTTACCCTTAGTATCAGCGTTATCGACAGCTTTCCCTCCTTTGTATCACTCTAGAACACACTCAGTAATATCCAAAACTGGACCACTACCAGCCATGTCACTTTCAACCAAATCAGGACGGCTGTCATTCTCATTTGTGTCGACTACAGATATGTCCTTCCCATTACTGTCTCAGCACCTTATGCAGTCCACCGAGCTTTTCGGTCTCAGGATGACAGACTAAGGTAAAGGGAAGGCGTCAGTACCACCATAAAATCTTCCAGCTCTTCAGCTACTCAACACATATATTTGCTCTAACATCCGGTGGCATCTCTTTCCACACACTCCTCAATACACCCAGGATCTTCGTCACCTCTCCCACTCTACGAATCATTTCAGCTCTCGTGGTTCCATCAATTTACATGTTTACTTTCCGGTATATAAAGTTCCCTACTTCTCCCAGGTTCTCATCCTTCAAACTAACGCTGAGTACTTCCTGTCTAGCACCCCTGCTGCAACTAATTACTTTGCTGTCATTAACACTAACTCTTAACTTTTTCCTATCGCATACTGTATCAAAATTAAGCTCCAGCCTCTGAAGTTCTCTTAAGGCTGCCGCCAGAGGTGTGTCATCAACAAATAGCAACTGACTTACCTGTCAAGCTCCACATCATCCAAAATCTGTAGACAAATCTCGTTTCTAAGATCCTCATACTCACTTCCCTCACTACTCCGTCCATGAACAAATCAAATGACTATAGTGACATCACCCACCTTCACTTGGAATAACGCACCCTACTCCTACTTACACACACGCACACACACACACACACACACACACAACACACCTCACTCTCCTGATCAAAACTCATCTATTTTGCTTTTTTCCTTCCACATCATATTTTCCTACCAACTTCCACAAGTCTTATCTTACTGAAGATCCATATTCCTCTCTTTCTTTGTGCAGTTCTCCCACAAATTCTTCAAAGCAAACAGCTGGTCCACACATCCCCAACTACCTCCGAGTCTGATGCTGCCTCCCTCTCCATCACCACACCACTCTCTCATACAACTTACTCACAGCTCTGTATTTCGAGTATTTACTGTTGTCCCCCTTGCTTTTATATGATGACACTATGATAATGATGATAAGAAAATAATGATAATAATGATAATGATAATAATAATGATAATATTAATAGATAATAATAATAATAGTAATAGTAATGATAATAATAATAATAATAATAATAATAATAATAATAATAATAATAATAGTAGTAGTAGTAATAATGATAATGTTAATAATAACAATAATAGCAAACTCATTATTACATATTTCAAGCAAATTTGGGCACATTTGTGCGGCTGCCAGTGTAACGCATCACGAGCTGTTACGGTCATGTCAACTCACGCATTACGTGGCTCGTATTTCACATAGCTAATGTTACCAGGGCAAAATGTTCCCCACTCCCTTTATCCCCATGAACCATATATATACAGCGAAAGTGTGCGAGTTTTTTAATCATCCTGAACACCTGATGAAAGAGTTCATTTTATTCTCATTGTTACAACTTGACATTGGCAGCCTTAATAACCCCGGCAGTCGATAGGCTTAAAATTCAAACAACCAGTCAACCAACCCTCATTCCCAACACTCACCCCTCAGTCTTAACCCCAGCACTCTCACCCTACTACATTCTCACGTCAGTCCTCTCCGATCGCGGTCTTACCCCCCAGTACTCTCACCCAACAGTCTTACCCCGGTGCTCTTACCTTCAAACTTACCTCCGTACTTTCATCCCAGAGTCTCACCCGCGTACTCTTAACCCCCAAGTCTCACTTGATTACTCTCGTTCTTACGATGCTACTCGCACGAATTACTCTCGTTCACATCTCTCATCTTGATGTGTTTCTCCCCAAAACTCTTACCGTCACCACTACAACCCCTACAGTCACCCCTCCATTACTCTCCCCCTCTATTCCTCTACTAAAGTTACCTCTCCCAGGACAATGTTTCACTCTGATGAGTAAATAATGAGCCGTTCCGTTACCTTATTATTGAGTTGTCAGGAGTCGTCAAATTGAATTACCTCCAGCGGCAGGCCTGCACGCGCCCGGCCTCTTAGGTAGCATAACTTACATCCCTTGATTACTTCGTCGTATTAATCTCTCTTTGTAATTGCTTATCTTTTGGTATCGAATCACACGATTTATATGGTTGTATTAAGATGTAATCAAAATGGTATTAATAATTTGCAGGGGTTTTTAATGGCATACAAACCCCAGCACCATCAGCTGGCCACATGACTGACAAACAAGGGAAATCAGAGCGTGACGTGGCTCGTCCCACCACCGTCCGACCAATCACAGCTCGGGACACCCACCATCAGGCACGTGCTCACGATGGCTACTTATGAGGCATATTAGTATTTTCTTTTTCCTTCACGCTACTAGTAATGAAAGTAGATATGCCACTATGTATGTGCAATCTTACTGATTCACCGAAATTTGGGCTATATCTAATTCTTCTGCCAGTGGCGTCAGACTTACAAGTACCACATGTATGTTACCGCAGTGGTAAATATTTGCAAGCACCTGGTGACCTCTGGCAGCCCGACACGTGGCGTCGGGGAGGGCCATTGTGGGAAAGTTGACAACAATGAAGTACACAGTTGACTGACATAATTGATGTTTATATGCACATTTAGCAACCACACGAAATATCCTATAGGTTCCTATACAAGTCACAATATGAATAAGGTCCTATGTTTAAACATTTTGAGCTAGGCATCATACTTCAAGTTAACGCATATTTAGAATGAGATGAATAGAGAGGACAACACATCGATAGGTTGTATGATTTTAGTATCTAGCAGAAAAACGACCCACATTAAATTTCCTCAAATACACGATGATTTGTCAGTTTAGATTTGAAACAATTTCGTGAAGGTCATTTTACTGATAGTGTTTTTGATATAATTGAGGGTTTGTAGGTGTTGTGATGCTGTGTTAGAGTCTATCAACTGTTGCTTGACATACATCGGTAATTTATTTCAGAATTTCTATCTTCACATATTCTATTCATTTCTGGATCTCGTACCTTTTAAATACTGTTTGGTGATGGGCTTATATCCTGTCCATAATATGACTAAACCTTCCTCACCAATCTCGCTTATAATCTACTGATCCACATCTCTCTCATCCATGCTTTGACTATGTAATTCTGTTTCCCAACTGGCGTTTCTCAAGAAATATAAAGCTGGTTGTAGTTTGCCATTTCACATATCTTGGGTTTCAGATACTCCTCTGATAATCCAATTTGCTGTTTCTTGACTAATTAATCTTAATCAACAATATCATACATGAAATAAGACGAAGCGCTGATGGCGTACTCGCACCTCTGTCCTAGTGTCCTCAGAGGTACGCAGAACACAGTTCATAAAAATCGTGTTTTCATGTTTCTCCTCCATCATGCATACGGTAGCTTCACTGTCGGACCCTCTCCACGTCTGGGCGTGGCTTGCATTGCTGCCTCTTGCACCATCTTCTCTGTGCTGTCCTTATGTTCTTTAAAGCCTCTGTACCCAGTTTGTGATATCAGTTATAAGAGATGGACGTCATCAAGACCGTTAGGCAGGCTTTTCTAATTGAGACTTTTCCCATTAGGTGCTGTCTCGTGAGACAACTGGCTTACCAGTAGTTCCAGAAACTTTGAAATTGATATTTATAACAAAACAGCCTACTTAACCAATGAAAAAGTCATATGTAAGATTTTCTGTCCAGCCCATTTTCTGGAAACTTATGTTCATATTCACCTCTTTGTAAGTCATAGGTTTTGAGTTGATCTTGTAAAGACACCAATCTTGCAAGAAAAATTGCGGGTATTCATTCATATTCGTGATAATAGCATCAACAAAGATTTAGAACGATGGAATGTGCAAAGCACACACAGATAAAGTCTCAGACACCACAAAATAGGTTCAGATTGATACCGTAACTTAGTAATATAAGAAAGTGAAATTCAAAAGTGAACGAGGTTTTGAAATACGATCTTCCATTCCAGTGCAGTTTATCAGTTAACTGATGATTTCATATCTATCTCACGGAAAAGAATATTACATTTCCATATTTTCATCATCATCATCATCATCATAGATTATCTCTCACCATCACACCAATAACAATACATTATGTAGAGCGGATCCTGAACCATTCGTCACAGGCGCCGACCCGCAAGTGGTGGATTTAAATGGCCACACCAACTCGGCTCTTCGGCCGGTGATTCTAAAATCAGTTTGACAGCGAACAAATTGTTATAGCTTGACCCGGCTGGTGGGGGAGAGTAGGAGAGAGAGGATAATACAGGGAGAGGGGAGAGAGGAGGGAGGAGATATGCAATGGGAATAGGAGAACCAAAGATGAAAAATGGGAGAAAGTCGACAACTGATAGAGGAGGAAGGAGGGTAGGATGAGTAACAAGAGGTAAGAGGGAGATGGAGTGGCTGGAAAGAGAAGGGAAGAGAAATAAGATGTGTATATATGTGTGTGTGTGTGTGTGTGTGTGTGTGTGTGTACGGGTGGGGACATACATGATAACTTGTCATAAGCATGGGAAAACGTGATGGGCTGTAGATGACCTGAAAATGTATAGCACATCCTCAGAGTAATGTAATATAAATGTATAACATCCTCGGAGTCATGTAATATCATATTCAGTGCAATACTTTAACGCACTCGGCTTCTGGTTTTACTTTCTTTTTTCGCTTGTTAAACTAATTTTCAAAGTGGCCTCCGATAGGGTCAGTGTTTTCACTTAGTGTAATCATCGTTTGTTATGAGTTTTGTCAATATTTACGTCCATTATCGCCGGCATCGTAAAATTATGCTCTATGACGGAAGTAGGAAGATATAGAACACTGAGGATGGGGAGAGTTAGTGGAGAAAGGAAGCGGGAAGTTAGTGAAAAGAAGAGATAGGAAGCTAGGGAAGACGAGAGTTAGAGGAGAGAGGAGGCGATATGTTAGGGAAAGCAGAGATGCGTAATGAGAACTTGTGGGTAATGAGAGACAAAAAGATAGCTAGATATCCCTCACATGTAGATATAGTAACATATGCTTCACATAAGATATCGTTGGATATCTTCATAGGCTGATATAT
>JAUUDZ010064125.1:0-10197 GCA_032361705.1 Panulirus versicolor
CACACTATCCAGCCAAAACACCCAGCATCTGCCACTCTATCATCAAACTCATTCAGTAAATCTTCAGAATGCTCACTCCATCACTACCTGTTATCACTTCCCCTTTTGCCCCCTTCACCGATGTTCCCATTTGTTCTCTTGTCTTTTGCACATCATTTACCTCCTTCCAAAGCATCTTTTTATCCTCCATAAAGTTTAATGATACTCTTTCACCCCAACTCTCATTTGCCCTCTTTTTCAATCCTTGCACCTTCCTCTTGACCTCCTGCTGCTTTCTCTTATACATCTCCCAATTATTTGTGCTCCTCCCTTGTAAGTACTGCCCAAATGCCTCTTTTTTTTTCACTAGCAACTTTATTTCTTCATCCCACCACTCACTACCCTTTCTAATCTGCCCACCTCCCACCTTTCTCATGCCACATGAGTCTCTTGCTGATGCCATCACTGCTTCCCTAAATACATCCCATTCCTCACCCATTCCTCTCACTTCATGTGCTCTCACCTTTTGCTATTCTACACTCAATTTCTCTAGGTATTTCTTCACACAAGTCTCCTTTCCAAGCTCACTTACTCTCACCACTCTTTCCTTAGACACTGTCTCCTCATTTTAGAAAACCTCTACGAGTCTCCTCCTTCACCTCCACTAGATAGTGATCAGACATCCCACCAGCTGCCCCTCTGAGCACATTTACATTCAAAAGTATCTCTTTTACATGCCTATCAAGGTGGGCCTTAAATAAAATATGTAGAGAATTATGAAACAGAAAAAGAAAAGACAGAGGAAAGTGTTTACAAATATACTTGTGTATATCTCTTTTTATTCCAGGTATTCCCAATCACCAGCCTTTTTTTCAGCAGCTCCACAAGCCATTCACAACACTGAAAACTCCATGTGCACCATTTATACCCTCAAGTGCCACATTAGTTACCTTTGCATTTAAATCACCCATCACTAATACCTGGTCTCATACACCAACATTGCTGACACACTCACTCAGTTGTTCCTAAAACACTTGCCTCTCATGATCTTTCTTCTCATGACCAGGTTCATAAGCACCAATAATCACCCATCTCTTGCCATCCACTTTCAGTTTTACCCATATCAATCTAGAATTTACTTCCTTACACTTCAATTAATGCTCTGCAGATATTTCTGTACTAACAGTAAATGATGTAAAGCACTGAAAATGTAAGTGGCTATTTCCCAAAATTAGTTTCTACCTGGGGCTTAAGTGGTAAATTACTCTATCCGTGTAGATGATGTTTAATAAGATATAATGCTCTGAATCATGCTCTTCTACTGTCAATGTATTCTAACTTTGCAAAAAGATATTGAAACATTAAGATTGAAAGGAAATTGTATAAGGTATACTGGTTCTGAGTAGGCAGAAAATATGTAATTAAGATGTCAATTTGCAAGGATCATAATTAGTAGAAGAATTATGTAATTTAGCAATATGAATGATATACATTAATGCTTCTGCTTTTATTTTTCGTATAGACAAAGAAGCAACAAAGACCATGGCTGGAAGATTTTGGCGAGAAGCTGCAACCCTTATCATTGTCGGACGTGCGGCTTTTCCAAATAACAAGGTACAGAGTGAGGACTTGTGTTTTTGACTGTTTTGGAAGATTTTTTTTTTTTTCCTTTATTTGAGTGTTACATCAAAAAAGTTATGTTTGCATGACAAAGGTAAGCTAGGAATATGATTGCATGACAGACATAAGCTAGGAATATGTATATCTTTTAGTTTATATCTTTTATCTTTAACTCCCCTTTCTATTACTTTAGGTGGATTAATAGCACACAGCCTTCTTGTTCACTTATACATCCTTATGCCCATGTCCAGAGTGCTGCACTGAAACATTTGCTTCCACAGAGGTATAAGCGATTTTAAATTATTTCACTTTGGTAAATGGATGAATTTGGAAAAACTATCTTTTCCATTCAAACTTCTGCCTCTGTGCAGAAACAAGTTCCTTTGCATCTGAAAAGAAAAAATTTAATCTGGGTTCCTCATCTAAACTACCACTATTAAACTTTTTGTTAAGCCAGTCCATCTCCTCCACATTTTTTTTTTTCCATTTTTCCCATTTACTTGATCAACCATACTTTTCCATAAATGCTGTGTAGACACCATCAGAACTTTTTTCATTTATGTGTCATTATAGCTGTTGTGATAGTGTTAAATGGATGTGAAGTATGGGCTACAAATGAAAATGTATGTTAGAGCATGGATGTGGTGAAAATGAAATGTCGAAGGGCAGTGTGCAGTTTGAGGAAGGTTTACCAAATAAGAAATGATGAGGTAAGAGAGGCATGGTGTAGAAAGTTTGTATGAGAAAGCTGATGAGGGTTAGCTGAAATGGTTTGGGCATAAAAAAAGGGTTAGTTAGGAGAAGATTAGAGGGTATACATCTCAGAATATCATGGAATGAGAAATGATAAACCAAGGAGATTAAGGATATAGTGAAAGATGCTCCGTGTGACTGGGGCCTGAATGTGCAAGAGAGTGTAGGGCATGCATAGGATAAAATAAATTGGAGTGGTGTGGTATACAGGGGCCATGTACAATCATTGTGCTAAACCAAAACATATGAACCATGAAGGAAAAACCATGGAAAGGTGTGTGGGACTTGGCTGTAGAGAGGAGGCTCTGGTTTTGGTACGGAGATATGATTGCAATAGAGCTGATTTAAGTGAATGAGGCCGGTCTTCATCTATTCTTGCATTCCTTCACTACATGGGAAACTGGAAACAAGAAAAAACACAACTGTTTCTTTACTCCATGTATCTTTTTCACTTCTTCATTCTTTGTGTCTTCTCCAAATCCAACTATACTACATAAAGAGATCCAGCACTGCAGGCTATGTTTTATCCATCATGTCTCAGAAGCCCATGTCATAACTTTACATTAGTGTTGGGACAAATGTTCCAGCATGTAGTTTTCTTATGCATTCTAAACTTAAGCTTTTATTATTAACCAGTTCTTTCTCTGTGGCATGGTTGAACTCTCTATTTTTGCTGTCTATAATCATACATACTGAACCCTTAACCTGAAACTGTGGTATGAAATGAGGTTCACCATATGTGAAAAAGAAAGTAAACAAAATTCTAAAATTCTTTTTTCCCTTACTTAATATTTCTGTACCATATGTTATTGAAGAAAATACCTTTTTTTTTTTATTTAAGGCCCCTGTCCCAGACAAAAGTCCACATTAAGGCTATGCCTTTATTGAATTAAAGAGAGGATTATGAAAAGGAAAAAGATAAGACAAGGGAAAGTATTTAGAAATTTTGGAGGAAGTGGAAAAACCTGTCTTTTAAGATGCAACAGGTTGTAGTTATTGGGAAAGACATTAGAAGATATAGAGTTCCAAAGCTTCAAGGTGTAGGAAAATAAACAGTCATCAAAACTACCCATCATTGAGTTGCCAATGGCTACATAGTAATCATGTGACACAGAAGCTTGCTGAGTATCTTGTGGTCTAGCTAGTGGCGGGGGCATACAACCAGCAAGCTTTCACAAACAGGCTAATTTCAAGTTTTGAAATAAGCCTGGGAGAGTTTATAAGTCAGATCACTTTCAACTCAACTCAGTCAAATGGGATAGAGAGCTAGAACCACCACAGATGTGAGAGCATTACTCTAAACAAGGACAAATCAGTCCTTTGTATAAACGGATCAGTTATTCAGAAAATATTTCAACATCTGAACAGGACTCCCAGTTTCTTAGATGAAGACTTAACTATTTCCAAAAATGTTGGTTTTCAAGAAAGAGTAGATGTTACACTTATACCGAGTATGTTGATGGAGTCGGAGGTGGAATTGCAGAACCATCAAAGGAGAGAAGAGATGTGAGGAGTTTTCGATAGAGAGATGGGTATGAACTGGTTCTTGGAGGTATTAGATGTATCTATATTTTGTCTTCTCAACCGAGATATCCTGTCCAACCCTGAATTTATTGAGGAAGTTGTGTAGAAATGAGATGCAGGTCGAATGGGAGAAAAAGGTGAAGAATTGAAGGATGTGAATGAATACAGTGTTAAATCATCAACTTATGAGTGCACTTAGTTATTTGTGGAAGAGAGGAAATCATAGATAAAAAGGGAAAAAATCTTAAGGAACAGGACAGAACCTTGAGGGACACCACTGTTGATGGAGAAAGGCAGGGAGGCTGATACATCAACCAAAGAGGTAGATCGGCCAGAGAGGAAGCTAAATACGAGGGAGCAAAGTGAGGGAAGGCAGCCAAAATGAGGAGAGCTTAGAGATGAGACTCAGATGGCACACCCTGTTAAAGCTTTGGATTTGTCAAGGGTAACTACATAGGACTTCCCAAAATCTTCTGGGGATGTTAGCCATGCCTTTGTAAGACAGAAAAGAATATCACTAGTGGATCTTGCCTTATGGAAGCCATACTTTCCCTTATACTGGTTTGGGGGATGTTGATTTGATGGATAGGCCCTCACTAGTAGCATGGGATCCTCCTTGATTATGTAAGTACTCTATTCAATGAATTTTACCTAAATTTGGATTATTTATTATATGTTGAATTACAAATTAATTTATGATACATTGTACTTGTTTCTAGATTAGTTTTAGCTGTCAGTAAAATGGTTGGGAAAATGCAATGGATTTTAGTGGAAATGAATATTTCCATATTTAAGGTTATATTTCATCTAGATTTGTGTATGGAAAATTTGCTATTTTGAATCCAATTAACATTTATGATATATAATGCATCATTCATGCTTCTGGATTAGTTGTGGCCCCTCAGTAAAACAGTTTGATTGAATATTATGCACTTTGCTGAAAAAATGTTTCCATATCTTTTCACAGAAACTTTATTTTTTACTGTATGATTTGATTTCCAGTAAAATTTAGATGCCAGATATAGAAACCTCTTATAATGAAAAGTAAACTTTTTTAAGTAATTATTTCATTTTTTGATGTAGAAATTGCACTTTTAGAGAATGCTCTTGAAATATTATGACACATTCAAAGAGTTTGAAACAAAAATTCTGTAACATAACTAGTTTTAATTGTAAGACAGTTATATAATGTACCATGTTATAGGATGTTGAAAAAGCTGTTCAAGTTTGTTTAAAAAATTGACACTCTAACATAAGGTAAAGAAGTGTAGGACAAATCTGTTTCAGTTGAACTTGCAAGCATATAGAATGTGGTTTATGCGAACTTGTGGAATGAACTTTAAGAAACTGCAGCCATCACAGGAGCCAAGCTAGGGTACTGAATTCCACGCTAAAAAATTTATTTTCTCCTTTGACTAATCCAGAGTGCAGGGTGATACTGAAAGTAAGGGTAAAATTTATCTTAATCACACCATCACTGTTTGTAATCATTTTTATGTGATATTTATACTTATCTTTGACAAGGTAAATGACAAACAAGTTTTTTTTAGAATATTTGGATAATTGACAAAATAATGATGCACCCTTTCTTTATATGGATATTTACATTACTGTACATGATATACAAAGTACTAGAATTTTTGAAATATTTCCAAGGTAGTTCTTATTAACATACCCCTCTTATTAGTGTGAGGATTAGTGTAGCCACATGCCTGGTCAAGTTCAAGATCATTTACACTTTCATCACAAAATGTTCAGTTTTTTATGAATTTTCAGGTGCGGGGATTTCCTGACTCAAATTATAACATTCTCCTTCTCAAACGTAACGATAGGAGCTCTTTCATGCCAGGTGCATCAGTTTTCCCTGGTGAGTTCTGTAATTTTTTGTTGACTTTGCTGGTATATTTCAGTTCTAACTGGGACAGATCCCACCCTAAATGCTGCCTGCTGCTTAAAGTCCAGCAAATTGTAGAAAACGGTTATGACTATACGATAGTTGTCATATAAAACAGTCCCAGATCAGTTACCACTAAATATCCTCCATATTCCCAGCATGTCATAGAAGGCATCTATAGGGGTGGGAGTGGGGGGCTGGAAACTCTCCCTTTATAATTAGATTAAAAGAGGAAACAAAAGGAGCCAGGTGGGGAGTGTTCATCCTCCTTAAAGGCTTAGGCTGTGGTGTCTGAATGTGTGTGGATGTAAACAAGATGAGAAGGGAGGAGAGACAGGTCATATGTTTAAGGAAAGAAACCTGGATGTTCTGGTTCTGAGTGAAACAAAGCTCAAGGATAAAGGTGAAGAATGGTTTGGAAACTTCTTGGGAGTAAAGTTGGGGTTTTGTGAGAGGACAATAGCTAAGGAAAGAGTAGCACTATCCTGGTGGGAGTGTGTGATAGAGTGTAAGGAAGTAATTCATAGATTGATGTGGGTAAAACTGAAAGTGAATGCCAAGAGATAGTTGATTATTGGTGCTAATGCACCTGGCCATGAGAAGAAAGAATATGAGAGGCAAGTGTTTTGGGAGCAGCTGAGTGATTATATCAGCAGTTTTGGTGCATGAGACCATTTATTAGTGATGGGTGATTTAGATGTGAAGGTGAGTAATATGGCAGTTCAGGGAATAATTGGTTTGCATGGGGTATCCAGTGATATGAATGGAAATGGTGAAGAGCTTGTGCAGTTGTGTGCTGAAGAAAAACTGGTCATTGGGAATACCTGGTTTAAAAAGAGAGATATATTTATGTGAGTAAGAGAGATGATCAACAGTCATTATTAGATAACTTATTAATTGATAGGCATGTAAAAGAGAGATTTTTGGATGTAAATGTGCTGACAGGGATGGCTGGTGGGATGTCTGATCACTATCTTGTAGAGACAAGGTTGAAGATTTTAGGGGTTTTCAAAAAAGAGAAAACAATGTCGGGGAGAAGAGAGTAAGTGAGCTTGGAAAGGAGACTTTTGTGAAGAAATACCGGGAAAGATTGAGAGTAGAATGGCAAAAGGTGAGAGCAAATGAACTGAGGGGAGTGGATAGGGAATTGAAGGTATTTAGGGTAGCAGTGATGGCATGTACGAGATGCAAATGGCATGCAAAAGATGAGAGGTAGGTAGATTAAAAAGGGTAGTGAGTGGTAAGATGAAGAAGTAATGTTGCTAGTGAAAGAGAAAAGAGGGACATTTGGGCAGTACTTACAGGGAAGGAGTGGAAATGTTTGGGAGGTATAAGAGAAAGCAGCAGGAGGTCAGGAGGAAAGTGCAAGGGTTGAAAAAGAAGGCAAGTGAGAGTTAGGTTGAGAATAATACATGTTTTGGAAGGAGGTAAATACTATGCGAAAGACAAGCAAACAAATGGGAACATCGGTGAAGGAGGCAAAGGGTAAGTGATAATTGGTAGTGATGACATGAGGAGATGGAGTATTTTAAAGGACTGTTGAATGCATTTGATAATAAATGGCAGATAATCAGGGTGGTATGCAAAGTGAAAGAGTCATGGAGAGAGGTTGGTGAAGAGAAAAGAGGTAGTGAAAGCTTGTTGAAGATGAAATGCAGCAAGGAGGTGGGAGTGGATGGTATTGCAATTGAATTTATTAAGAAAAGAGGTGACTTTGTTGTTAATTGCTTGGTAATGATATTCATTGTATGTATGGATCAAGGTGAAATGCCTAAGGATTGGCAGAATACATGTGTAGTGCAATTGTACAAAGGCAAAGGGGACAAAGGTGAGTGTTCAAACTACAGAGGTATAAGTTTGTTAAGTATACCAGGTAAGTACGGAGCATCAGTTTGGGGAAGAGCAATGCGGTTTCAGAAGTGGTAAAGGATATGTTGATCAGATGATTGCTTTGAAGAATGTGTGAGAAGTCCTTAGAAAAACAGATGGATTTGTATGTAGCATTTATGTAAGTTGTATGTATGAGTAGGAAGAGAGGAGAGTGAATGGTTCCCAGTGGAAGTTGGTCTGTGGCAGGGGTGTGTGATGTCACCATGGTTGTTTGGTGTGTATATGGATGGGATCTTTGAGGGAGGTAAATGCAAGAGTCTTGGAGAGAGGGGCAAATCTGTAATCTGTTGGGGATGAGAGGGCTTGAGAAGTGAGTCAATTGTTCACCAGTGTGTGGAAAGAGTGAATGTTATCTTGGGATGCAAAAATGGGTATTTATGAAGGAACATGGTTGTGAAGCATGGGCTATAGATAGGGTCATGCAGAGGAGGGTGGATGTGTTGCATATGAAATGTTTGAGAACAGTGTATGGTGTGAGGTGGTTTGATAGGGTAAGTAATGAATGAGTAAGAGAGATGTGTGAAAATGAAAAAAAAGTGTGGTTAAGAGAGCACAAGAAAGTATGTTAAAATGTTTGGGCATATGAAAAGAATGAGTGAGGAAAGGTTGACAAAGGGCATATATGTGTCAGAAGTGGAGAGATCAAGAAGAAGCGGGAGACCAAATTGGAGGTGGAAGGATGGAGTGATAAAGATTTTGAGTGATAGGGGCCTGAACATGCAGGAAGGTGAAAGGCAAGCAGGGAATAGAGTGTATTGAACATTGTGGTATACTGAGGTCAATGTGCAGTCAATGGACTGAACCAGGGCATGTGAATTGTCTGGGATAAACCATGGAAAAGTTTGTGGGGTCTGGATGTAGAAAGGTAGCTATGGTTATGATGTGGTGCCCATGACAACTAAAGAATGAGTGTGAGTGGATAATGCCTTTCTTTGTCTGTGTCCTGGCGATACCTCACTGATGCAGGGGCAGTGATCAGGTGTAGGGGAGGAGAAGAGAATGTATTTGTTCTTTAATCTTTTTCTTCATGCATTTGTGCTGTTTCCTGTGGGACAAGGTGCCACTGGGAATGGGTGAAGGCAAGTGCATATAAATGTGTATATGTGTATATATACGTATATGTATGTATTTATTATTTTTTTACTATACTTAGTTGCTGTCTCCCACGTTAGCGAGGTGGCATAAGGAAACAGATGAAAGAATGGCCCAACCCGCCTACATATACATGCATATACATAAACACCCACACACGCATATATACATACCTAAACATTAAATATATACATACATATACATACACAGACATATACATATATATACACATGACATATTTATACTTGCTGCCTTCATCCATTCCCGTATCTTCCTCATGACCTCCTGCCACTTTCTTTTATATGTATGTGTGTGTGTGTATATATATATTTGTTTGTGTATGTGCATATATTTCTACATGTGTTTGTGAATAGATGTGTCTCTCCTCAACTATTTCTTGGCTCTGTCTCACTGATATGGGAAACAGCGATCAAGTATGAAAACAATTATTTTTTCACACATATTTGCCTTTTTACATTTTAGCAAGGTAGAATCAAGAACAGATGACTGAGCCTCAGAGGGAAAAATCCTCACTGGGCCCCTTTCTTTGTTCCTCCTTATGGGAAGTAAAACAAGAGGGCAAGTTTTCTAGCACCCCTGCATCCACCCCTTTCAGTCACCTTTTACAATGTGCAGGGAATACATGGGAAGTATTCTTCCCCATCCCCAGGATAGATTGAGTGTAGAATGGCAAAAGGTGAGAGCAAATGATGTGAGGGGATTGGGTGAGGAATGGGATGTATTCAAGGAAGCACTGATGGCATGTGCAAAAGATGCATGTGGCATGAGAAAGGTGGGAGGTGGGCAGATTAGAGGATGATACAAGTAAGGAGTGCAAATGACTTGGAGATATATAAAAGAAAGTGACAAGAGGTCAAGAGGAAGGTGCAAAGAGTTGTAAAAGAGAGCAAATGAGAGTTATGGTGAGAGAGTTTCATTAAACTATAGGAAGAATAGAATGATGTTTTGGCAGGAGGTAAATGATGTGTGTAAGACAAAATAACTAATGGGAACATCAGTGAAGGAGGCAGTGGTGAATTGATAACAGTTAGTGATGAAATGAGGAGACGGAGTATTTTGATGATTTGTTGAATGTGTTTGATGGTAGAGTGGCAGATGTAGGGTGTTTTGGTTGGGGTTGTATGTGAAGTGAAAGGGTCAGGGATAATGGTTTGGGTAAGAGAGAATAGGTAGTGAAAGTTTTACAGAAGATGAAATCCGGCAAGACCGCAGATGTGGATGGCATTGCAGGAGAATTCATTAAGAAAGAGGGTGACTGTGTTGTTGATTGGTTGGTAAGGATATTCAGTGAATGTATTAGGATCATGGTGAAGTGCCTGAGGATGGGGAGAATGCATGCATAGTGCCATTGTACAAAGACAAAGGGGATAAAGGTGAGTGTTCAAACTACAGATGCATAAGTTTGTTGAGTATTCCTGTAAAAT
>JAUUDZ010064136.1:0-10196 GCA_032361705.1 Panulirus versicolor
CACTTTACCAAACTCTTCACCAACTTCTGCAGTTTCCCACCCGAATCAGCCACCAGCGCTGTATCATCAGCGAACAACTGACCCACTTCCAAGCCCTCTCATCCACAACAAACTGCATACTTGCCCCTCTCTCCAAAACTCTTGCATTCATCTCCTTAACAACGCCATCCATAAACAAATTAAACAGCCATGGAGATATGTATATATGTATATATATATATATATATATATATACCCTAGCATAAGCCAGGTACCCAGCTTATTACCCAAACCCACAGGGGAGAATGAACAGCTGGGTCGACTGTTGACCAACTACCATGACCAGGATTCTAACCTATTCACTTTACCCTAGGTGGCCTTTGAGTGTATAACAGTCAGCAGTGCTGACAACAACACTGACATCAAAATCATTATATTATCTTATGAATTACAAGCTGAGCATTCCTAGTTTAGGAAGAACTAGGAATATAAAGTGACCACAGGAAACCCCATATGGAAGGGTCTGTGGTGCCTGTAGTTTTGGTACATTACACATAACGGCTGGAAGATAGATGTGAGAAAATATGGCTATTTTGTTGGCTGTTTTTGGCATTACCTTGCTAATGCACGATATGACAAACAAGCATGAAAATATATTTACTGGATTGGCCAATCCTATGTGCAGGGGTTTGTGCTTTGCATATTGAGGGTCCCTGGAAAAAGTGCCCAACCACTCACAATGGTCACTAGCAAGTAACTGAGGCCTCCAGGAAGCATCAGTGGCTCGTCCTTTGGATTGCCATTTATGGACAGCTAAAAGAGTGTACAGCACTGTAAAATTCAACTTAGGGCAGGAAAGCATATTGCCTCAGCTGAGGCCAGTAGCACCCAACTACACTTGTCTCTGTCCAACTACACTTGTCTCTGTTGTGGATGGAAGCACCAAAAGGGTTAATGACTTTTACCCTATATCTATATAGTACCTTCTTCAAGGCCTCTGGCAACATTTTCTAATGCTTTCTCCAGGTTCAGAAATGCTCATGGCTGTAGGCGGTAAGAATGCACTACCACCTAGGTATCAGGAGGAGTTATAGTGGCATAGTGAGCCAGCTCCGTGATGGCTGTCATAAGACCCTGCCCTGACTCTGGGCACTATTGCTTTTTTTTCTACCTCATTAACATGTGGGTTGCTGGATTTCAAATCCATAAACACAAACTTTCTCCATCTTTCACATAACTCCTGACAACATGGAAGTCACAACTCTTAATTCTAAATCACAAGTTTCCTCTATCCTTGGGTATGGTTGAGTAAGCAGTCTACCCTTCCCTCTACAGCATGTAATTAGAAGTGACTAATCAGGGCTGGAGTCCCTTCCCTCCTTGAACTGTCACTTTCTAAAAGAAGTTGCAAAAGAAAGAACCACACGAGGAAGGCTCCCAGCAAGCTTTTGCTGGCATCTGAATGTACATTGATGTTACCAGAATAAGATATGAAATAGATGCTATGCTTAAGGATAGACACCTATCTGTGTTCAAGGGGATAAGAGAATATTTGTTTAGGAATGTCTTTGGGTAAAAGCCTAAGGTTAGTGCAAGGATGTGAGAAAAAGAAAGAGGGTGGCGCTTATGATGGAGGAGCTGTGGGAATGTGTTAGTGTTAGGAAGTGGGTTCAAGATTGATGTGGGGCAAGAATGAAACTAGAATATGAGAGGTGGGTGATTGTCAGTGCCTGTGCCCCCGTTTTTTTTAGGAGCCGAGTTAATGCTAAGTAAGTTTTGATACAAGGGATTCAGCACTAATGATGGGCAATTTGAATGCAAGATTAGGTGAAGTGGCAGTTGAGAGTATAACTGGATACATAGGGAACAGCATATTGACTTGGGTGCAGTAAAAACAACTGGTGATGGGAATTCCTACTTTTAAAAAGGATGCATACTTAAGTATGAATGGATGAGTGAGGTACGAGATCAGTGGGCATTATTAATCATATACTAACTGACAGGCATTGAAAGGAGAGGTTGTTAGATGTGAATGAGTGTGCTGAGAGAGCAGCAGGTAGGATGTCTGATCATTTCATGGTGGAGAAATTTTGCAATGTCTTTTGGAAAAGAGAAAATGCCAGAGATGGGAAGGTGATGAAACTGAGCATGGAAGAATGGCTTGAGTGTATAGATACCAAGATTAAGATAAGAGTTGCAGAGGGTGAGAGTAAATGAAAAAAGGGGAATGGTTAAGAAGAGTAAGGTATTCTGAGAAAGTCCTTATATGTGCTGGTGAAGTAAGTGTATGAAAAGTGGGATGTGGGCCTATTGAAAGTGGTGGTAGGAGGAAGTTCATTTGCTGAAAAAACATTATCTGCAAAGGATTGCAAATGATTGGGAGTTGTACAAGAGAAAGTAGCAGGAGATCAAGAAGGCACACTAACACATATACACATTTGAGTGGTGGTACCAGACTCCGCTTGTGAGATTATACTGCTAGTGGAAAGTTATCTTCAGTGAGGTTGTATCTTTGTCAGTGAACTTTCAAAAAGGCATTTATTTTTGTCAGGGAACTTTTCACCCAAAGGGAGTCTATCGTATCCCTGCATATGATTGGTGTGCATACAGCCTTGATGCTACAGGAACCCATAAAAGGGTTCTGAAGTTACAGAAAGTGTTTGAATTTATATTTTTATGTTAGTTGAGATGGCACAGGCAACTGAATGCCCTTGTCAGGGCCATCTCATTAATGCTCTATATATATATCCATATACCCTAGCCTATACCAGATACCCAGTTTATTGACCAACCCTTAAGGTAGGATGAACAGCTAGGATGACTGTATCCTAGGCAGCCCAAGCATGCGTCACAGTCAGTAGTGCTAATCACTCTTTAACTTGGAGGTTCTCTTGCATGGATGAATTAATTTATTATACTAGGCACTGCATG
Organism: Panulirus versicolor; assembly: GCA_032361705.1. NCBI lineage: Eukaryota > Metazoa > Arthropoda > Malacostraca > Decapoda > Palinuridae > Panulirus > Panulirus versicolor. The sequence goes on from JAUUDZ010064136.1 coordinate 2,911, forward strand.
CCTGTTGGAAAAGGCCTTCACCTTTCATAATACTATTATTTCTTTTTAATATAGGTATTTCTTCAAGTAAACTCATTGCACATCTTGGGGCCCATCGTAGGGAAGGTCGTCAACTCTTTTGTTAGAGAAACAGGGATCAGTAATTTACATTTTGGAAAATGATACACAAGTAATTTTATAAGTTTATTTACACTGTACATATCAGGGTATGAAAGCTGCTTTACGTAAATTTCAAACACTTCAATGTTTATGACGAATAATTATATATAAATATATGTAGGTAAGCTGCAAAATGGATGTACCAAAATCAGATGACAGTATTTAGTTTACATATTAAAAATGTTGGTTTTTAGCTTCTAGAAAACATAAGTATACTATACTCCTAAATATAGAACATTTCAGACCACACAGTGATTTTCAAATGAATCTACCATGACTTGTTTGAAGTTAAGAGAATGGGCATTTTCAAATATTTATTTTTCTTTAAAAACATTAAAACTTTTGCCTGAAAAATTTCTTGGGTACCACATTTCATCCAGTAAATAAAAGAAATAATATTTAAGATAGGATTCTGTATAAACACTATAAAATAATCTTTAAGATATGATTCTGTAAACACTATACAAGTAGCCAAGTTCCATCTATTTACTGTTAATACAGCATCAATTCAAGCACAGCAATTTCTTATTCCTGTGCTTCTTGCACCTGTGCAAGAGTATAAAGAACTCTTACAATGGAAGTGTACCAACTTCCAAGTTTGGTGTATCGCTTTGCAATTCTCTCAGCAAAAATTGATGGCATTAATCCATAATTTCACAATGAAGTAAGTACAAATGATAACACTCATATAAACACATGCATACACACATATATGATGAGTTGGGGGATATTGGATATAGTCACTTAAATATAATGCACACTTTCTTCATCGCATGTATTTTCACATGCTATGATAGTAACATGTTTGAGTAAAGAAAGGTATGGTTAGGGTTGAAAGCTTGGCCATCAGTCGCTGTGGCTGTTAATCATAAATCTTACTGGTTAACTCTGATTGGACAAGCTCAACAGCCAAGCAGGTGAATTGATTTGGTTGGTAAGATCTGTTAACCTGCTGGACATATTGGCATACTGCCAGTACTAGCCTGAGTCCAGTCCCTAGCCTGACTCACTCTAACCTTGGCGTCTGCCCACCAGCACACCTACTACACAAGTAATGCTATGTAAGGCTTTTGCAGAGTGAAATAAATACTATGGGTGTCATCATAGCTGGTTGTAAAAGGGTATTACAGTAACTCTAATTAACAAGTCACACATGCTGCAGCTCTATGTGAATAAATTACACATAAATATTACAAAACGTACTTTTATATAGCTTTTTATATATAACAGCTTCAAACTCAATCTCAACAATCATCACAGGACAAATATAGCTCAGAGATTAGGTAAATGGGCAGAAAACATTTCATGTTTAAGGATTTTGACATTCATCCAATGACAATCACCCCATCCAGCAGCCAAATATCAATACTTGCATCCTTTGAGAGACTGGAAGATGACTACAATAATGAAATGCATAAACAAAAGTTTAAATTAAAACTCTAAAAGTAGCTGCCTCATGTGCAGTGGAAATGCTGTGTGATCTTACACAAAGCTAAATTTAAGGATGTAATACAATGGCTCAAACTACAACAATCACCTGCAACGATTTGTAGCAGCTCTTCCATGAAAAGGGAACCATGAACCATAACCCATGTAGTGCCATGAGAATCGGCCTATATGGTAGACACTGTCTTTACGAAGACATCTGCTCACCCAGTTTACATCACCTGTCATTAGGTTGAAGACTTAGAACAGTTGGCCACTTTTGAAATCCTACTGTACTCATGACTACAGCTCGAAAGGAATCAAAAATGGAGTTGTTTACAAAGATATAAACCAGTGTTCTAGCTTTCCTCAGAGCACATTTACCTCCTTCCAGTCCAACGAAAAGTAGAAAATATGAGCTTTATACTATCTGTATAAAGCTAGTTTTCCACAATGGCGAGGCAACATATATTTTCAGTTGCAGAATCTATTGTAAGTCAAGATGGACTAAAAAAAAAGTTTTTGTAATGTCTGATTCTTTTGAAAGATCCTCACCGACTTAAAATTGCTACTGTAAGTCAACTTACACTTCTTAAAACTCTATACATTTATACAGAACGGCCAGTATCATATATATTCTATATGTCACTTTTCCATGGCACATCCACACTCAAACATTTGGGATTTTCATTACCAAGAAACCTGAACTTCTCGGAAAAACTTATATGTACTTTGTGTCATAGAAGAACTGTCAGTATTTCACTATTTTGTCACATTTATGCAAATTCACCTGGATTCATCGACTGTCGGGGATTCGCATCATTCTTCACTTGATTAATACACACAAAGATTGGCCTTACATAGGCTATAATCTTAAATAATCTCGATAATTCTGATCTCTCATCTTCAGCACCTGACAACCTCATTTCATTCCTTCAGCACGTGAATTAATCACTAGTTTTATCCCAACTTAAGGACCTGGATTAAGCACTCACTACTCATGCCCTGCACCTAAATCAAACCATCTCAAATGTCTTCACTTCAACCATCTCTTCATATCTTGCGGAATTCCAAGGGGGTGAGGCACTGCAGCCAGGCAGGATGACCAAGTCAGAATGAATGGGCGAACCCATCCCATCGCTTGTCCATTATATTTAAAACGACACCTCTAGTTCACCGTCAGTACTTCACACTTCCACCTCTGACCACTAGAACTGTCCACTGTATTTAAAGTGTCATTGCCTTCCACTATACCGTCTTTATTACCACTGGTACGACCGCTGCACCACTAAATCCACTAAATTGCACCACAAGTTTTGCACTAACTGGCAACACAAAGCACTATAGCTAGAAGGATATATATATATATATATTGGCACGTTAATAGAGGGGTTGTTCCCCACTCTTATGACTGGTGTCAGTACCCAGTGGCTCCTCACCTCATCCTCTATCACTTAGGTAACCCTCCCTGCTCGTAAAGTCAAATGACAGAGAGAGTAAGAACTCTACTTAGTAATGGCAGGAGTATCTGTGGGTTTCTCTACCACCGCGGGTCGCTCTACCACAGTGTGAGGTAGGATGGGAGGTGGGGCAGTCTTCTGCTTAGAAAACGCCTGAAGGGAGAAGAATCGTGCCTTGTCGCAAGCGTCGACGGTGGTCACATGCTGGAAGTTGCATGGAGAGGATATATCGGTCTTCTTTGGTGGTTTGTACTTGGGGACTTTTTCTTTCGTTTTATTCTTCTTCTTTCCCGGACCAGAGAGAGAGATGTTGGCAGGGTCAGCTGTGAGTCGCTCGATGTGACTGTGGAACTCGCAAGCGGCACGTCCATCATTGAAGGAGAAGCCCATACGACGGCGGTGATCTGAAGACATGTAGAGCGTGTGGAACTGTGGCTCTTGGGCGCGGTAGGAAGTCAGATTGTCTACCACGTCTCTCCACAGGGCAAAACCTGTTCCTTTCTCTGCTAAGATGAGCTGCAAACGCCGCTTATCGCGGGAGCGCGTATCCCCCTGGTCCAACAAGAGGATGGGAACGCCTGTGTACTTCAGTTCCCAAGTGCCATGCGTGGCCCCCGGCCCTCCCTCGATGTACAGGTTGGCCAACGTGCGGCACACCCAAAGCTGTGTCTTGTGGCCGCGGAAGAAGGTCTCGATGCGTGACACATCCTCATCTGTGACAGCCAGCGGATCTTCGGCTTCGTCCCGACGGTCCGTCAGCGCCCGCAGGGAGTCGTACTTTTCGTTAATCCGTCGCACCGCCTCAGCCTGCAAAAAACGACTTCATTTACTACCAGATAATAAATGGAATCAAAACAGTTGAGTCCCTTAGATTCTAAAAGACGTGAAACACATTAAATGTGGGGAATGGTGAGTTTTTATGTAGCAAAGTGTATAACATTAAATAAACAAAATACATGAATGCAAACAAAAACAAACCTCCTTGGAAGCCGCAGCTTTGCGAATGTCAATGGCGGAGGAATATATGGGTTCTTTGGCCTCCTTGGGGTCGTGATCTACTTCGTCCTCATCCTCTGCGGCTTGGTAGACGAACAAGTGAGGTGTGGAGGCATAGTGAGGCACATGCCTCGCCACGCCTACCTCGGTGAGTGTGGAGCCGCCCTTTACGCCGCCCATCGTCATGCTGTTCCTGTGTTTGTCGCTGCTACAGTCGACGCACCGGCCCGAGCACTCCTGGTTCCCCTGGCACATCCTATACCTGGGGCTACCTCGGCCGCCCTCCACCACGGCCTGCCCTCCTCCTCCTCCTCCTCCCACAACCACCTGACCGCCCTCCTGCCCGACACCACCAAACTGCTGCACCTGCGCACCACACTGCTGAGCGCACATAAACAGAGAATGAAAGTCGTTTCCTAGCGTAGCTTTATCTTCCTCAAACCAGCGTAGCAGGTCTGTATTAGCACTACCCCACCACACAACTCTGGTGTTTATTTCTTTATGCTGTTTACAGGTATTCACCTCGACAGTAATGACACACGTACACACACTGAGGGTTTGCGGAGTCCACTGCTTTTACGGATAGTCCAGACACTTGTTTACATGTATAGACACTTGATGACATGGGCTCTTGTATCCGCCTTCCCTGCTTGCCTGGGATGGCTGCCATGTAGGTGCTGCCGCCGCCACAGTCGGAAGCTGACTATCTCGATGACTCGCTATCAATGAAAGCGAAGAGAACCTCTTCCGACCTCCTACACCGGTGACGTCACTAATCCTAAACCAGTAAGCAGGTCGCCCGCTTTCCAGTTTCACAACGTCACCACTTCTACGAGACCAATGGAGGACCGGACATCTGACATCACCAGTGTCCAAGTCCAATGGGCAGCGCGTGGGACGGCTACGTCACGAGTGACGGGCCAATGGGGAGCCTGCGAAGAGAAGAGAGCGTCATGAGTCAGTGCGTAAACATAGCAGGTGAACAGCACTTCAGGGCCTCAGGTCGGAGCAAGCCCGGGAATGGAACAGGGATCACCAGAATTCAGGTGGTATGAGTCAGTCACACGACCCACACATACACTATTACTATAAGGTTCACGCAAAGAACAACGGAAGCAACATTCAACGATTTCGTTAAAATGTTCAACAACAGTGACTCTCTCTCTCTCTCTCTCTCTCTCTCTCTCTACGTTAATTCAGGTTATCATGGAAAAATAGTAGTGTGAACGTCTCGCTGGTGTTCATACCAAGAGAGAGAGAGAGAGAGAGACCATCCGAAGGCACAACACCAGGAGGAATTACGGACGACGCGCGGGAAAGACAGGCGCCATGTCTCACCCGGCCGCTGACGTCACACCTTAAGTACGCTGTGCTTACCCCTCTCAGTGTCATCCCTTGATTAAGTCCGAACCAAAACACCCGAGGATTAAATGTACCTCCATTGCATCACCGTCATTCCTCTGAAAGAAGTGGGTCCTTTCGTCTCTTTACACAGTTTCTCGAACACTATTTAGACTCGAAATTACCGAATGGAAAATTAGAATTTAAAACCATTACCATGTTTTTTACGGTCATCAACTGCAGGAATGGACCATTTATTTTTTTGTTTCAAGATATGGATATGAATACAGTACCGCTTGGGTTTACGGACGACTGAAGTTTAGATGGGCTGATACAGCCAATCACGATGGCTTTGAGGTTGACGAAGGGTTCAGATGTGCACACAGAGGTTGCATAGTTTTAAAAGTCGACATGAACGGGGGTTAAGAGACTATGTAAAAGCGATGTGAAGTTCACGTGAGGCTTGGAAGAAATCTCGAGAGTATCCTGGTGGGTGGGATGGGGGCATACGAGGGGTTGCCTGATTTAACGAGGATGGTGGAGGTCGGTGGGAGGAGATGGGGTGGGGGGGGGGCTATTCGTCGGCATAACAACACCATACCAGCTACATTCCTTCGCAATACAGACAGATAGACAGATTCCTTCCACCGGTGTCCTTGCGATATAGTTGATACAAAGGCCAGGCTGGCTACGACGACCATGGGTCGTAGAGACAGCTTACGTCACATAGGGATGGAGACCACAACAACTGGGAGCGGCCACCGCGTCCGCCAGGCCCGCCCGGGACGTTGGGCGCCCGCGGCCGGCAGGCGACCCAACGTGTTGTACAGTACACGTGTACCCACGGCGTACCACAAGGTAAAGTCCTGGCTGCGGTACAGTACTCAGAGCGTACCAAAAGGTGAGGCACTAGCTCCAGTACCCTGTAAAATATGCCTCTATCTACTTGTGTACCAAGAATGGACAAACATTATTCTTTTAACGTTAAACCTCCCATCTGCTTGCATAATCAATAATCATTCAATCACCATCTCCTCGTTTATTACTCTATTAATAACTAATCTATTGTATTATCAATAGTAATCATTATTCATTGTATTATTGTATTATTCTATCTACACGAGATGGATTACATCATCTTGCAAGCCTACAGCGAACACCAACAACAGAAAAACACGGTATGGAAATAATACTGTATATTCGAAGGCAGTCGCTGATCCAGCCATGGTCGTTGCAACAAGAGTTAATGTATAACGACGCCACGACCACTGGTGATATAAGACATAACGACACCACGATCACTGGTGATAAGACAACGACGCTACGACCACTGGTGATATAAGACATAACGACGCCACGACCACTGGTGATAAGACATAACGACGCCACGACCACTGGTGATAAGACATAACGACGCCACGACCACTAGTGATAAGACATAACGACGCAACGACCACTGGTGATAAGACATAACGACGCCACGACCACTGGTGATATAAGACATAACGACGCCACAACCACTGGTGATATAAGACATAACGACGCCATAACCACTGGTGATAAGACATAACGACGCCAAAACCGAATGTGATGGAATTATGAATCTGTCATGTCAAAACTAAAAAGTGTGTGTGTGTGTCTATGTGTTACGGGGAGAGAGTTCTACACTCGTGTTGCCCCGTCTCTTAACCTTGAATATTTGTATCATTCTTTCTTTCCATGTCTTTACACACACACACACACACAACCTAATGCCAGCTTCTGTGTGTGTGTGTGTGTGTGTGTGTGTGTGTGTGTTGTGTTGTGTTGTGTGTGTGTGTTGTGTTGTGTTGTGTTGTGTTGTGTTGTGTGTGTGTGTGTGTGTCGTCCGTCAGAGAAGAAGCAGCAGGTGCGAGACGACTAGTC
>JAUUDZ010064147.1:0-10196 GCA_032361705.1 Panulirus versicolor
TTCTCATAAGATATCAGGTATGTAATATACCGTTAATTCTTATACCGTGTTCTACATGTGACCTGCATATGTTGGTTGCCTTAGTGCCTGGAGTATCCGTATCGTTACGTTACGCATCTGTTACCCACGTGAGCCTGTAACGCTAGGCGGTCTTGTAAGTGACATCTTTTGCAAATTTCGTTGCAGGACGCTAGCACTCACGCACCCACCCACCACTTGACGTGAGGTCACTTTGCCTTGTCTCATCCTCACAACACTCTTGTATTCTTGGGTTAATGGTAGATATTCTCATGTGTGCTTATCCTCTCCCCAGGAACGAGATGACCGGCGGAGAGTTAAGGGAACTTAGCCCCAGTAGCAAAATGGGGCTCACCTCCGCCTCCCTCCTACCACTGGCCACCGAGGCCTTCCTTAAGGTCAGAGCTCCCGCCTTCATCCATGTTAATCTCGACGCCGTCGCGCACAATGTCCACGTTCTCAAGAAGCTCTCCGGACCCAACACAGGTGGGTGCTACTGTAGTCTCTCGCTGGGCCATGGGTACTTGTCTTACCCAGGCAAGGGTTCCATAGTGTCTCGTTTGACTAGGAGTTCCTTAGGCTGTCTACAGTTGGCCATAGACAGCATAGTGACCTCGTCATGGTTGTCATATACCCAGCATTACTTTGTTGTACCTCTTCCTCACCACATACTAAAGGAGCCAATAAATCTAAGTCAGCAGCCTGTTAGCCCACACTCAGTAGATTGGTGCAATATGAGTCTTGATACACCAATCAGATGAACAAGGAGTGACTGTGGCCAAGAGGGCCAGGACTCACCTGGTGACCTGTCCTACAGTTAACAGCTGATCAGGATTCCATCGCCCCTTCCAGGTAACCTGATGACTGCTGAACACACTCTACACTGTTAATGTTCTTCCCAAGCTCTCAGCCAGAGCGTCCTCTCGTATACCTTATTGTTCCAACAGTTTGTATTGACAGGTTTTCTTTTTACATCAGTAAGTTGGTTATCCCTTCCCTGCTCCCCGAGTGTACCGTTTTCTCTTTCCAGGGTACAGCTTGCATGTACCCCAGGTGAAGCCTATATGTCTCCCACAGTATCTTTATATCTTCTTGTGGGTATCATACGTACTCCACAGTCTACCCTTACATAATCCTCTAGTGTACCCTTACATAATCCTCTAGTGTACCCTTACATAATCCTCTAGTGTACCCTTACATAACCCTCTAGTGTACCCTTACATAACCCTCTAGTGTACCCTTACATAATCCTCTAGTCTACCCTTACATAATCCTCTAGTCTACCCTTACATAATCCTCTAGTCTACCCTTACATAATCCTCTAGTGTACCCTTACATGATCCCCCAGTGTACCCTAACATGGTCCCCCAGTGTATAGTAACATGGTCCTCCAGTGTACCCTAACATGGTCCCCCAGTGTATAGTAACATGGTCCCCCAGTGTACCCTAACATGGTCCCCAGTGTGCCTTAACATGGTCCCCCAGTGTGCCTAAACATGGTCCTCCAGTGTGCCCTAACATGGTCCCCAATGTACCATTATATATTCCCTCAGTGTGCCCTCACAGTGTACATTCGAACTTGGGTCCCCTACTCTAAACTTATGTTTCTCCAGCATACCTGACGAATGACCATACATGAGTCCCTAACATGTACCTCCCCATTGCACTTCATTATGATTCTTTGATATAGATTTATATTCCTCCTCAGCACACCCCACCATACTTCCCTCACATAGCCTTACATTTCTCCCCAGTACACCCCACTATACTTCCCTCACATAGCCTTACATTCTTCACCAGTACACCCACCATACTTCCCTCACATAGCCTTACATTCATCGCCAGTACACCCTACCATACTTCCCGAAATAGCTTTACATCCCTTCCCAGTACACCCAACCATACCTCCCTAATATAGCCTTACATTCCTCGCCAATACACTTCATAAAGTATGTTTTTCTAGACTTGCCTCTCCCCAGTACACTTCACCATGTATGTTTTTCTAGACTTGTGTCTCCCCAGTGCACCTCACTATGTGTGTCTTTCTAGACTTGTGTCTCCCCAGTATGCCCCACCATGTATGTCTTTCTAGACTTGTGTCTTCCCAGTGCACCTCACTATTTGTGTCTTTCTAGACTTGTGTCTCCCCAGTACACCTCACCATGTATGTTTTTCTTGACTTGGTACTTTCCAGTCCAAGTTAAGATGGTTCGTTGGCTAGTTACATACAACCCTGTGAAACCTGGCTGATGTCCTTGTAGTACAATAGGACCCGAAGACAGTGTGGCTAATGGAAGGTATTTTGCAGGGATCATGGGTGTGGTGAAGGGCGGAGCGTACGGGTTGGGATTGATGCAAGTGGTGACCGTGCTGCTGGAGGAGGGGGTGCAGGAGCTGGCTGTGGCCACAGTGACGGAGGGCGTCCACCTGAGGCAGCAAGGCGTCCACGTCCCCATCACCGTCCTCAGTCAGTATCTCTTGATGTTTACCTTAGGATGAATTAGCGAATTTTTAGAACAAACTGGAGAGCAATACCTTGAGCTATAACCTGCAGGTAAAGGTTTTGATTTGCTAATATGTAATACTCTGTTAGATGCTCCAACAAAATCCAGTGGTCTCACCTTCATTGCACATCACACTGCCTTCCATAAAGGACATCGTCTCAGAACTGTAGACACCTAATGCATCCTCTCAGACCATCGCATTTCCATCATAAACATTAACACAAGCAACAGCACAAACTACACAACCGTTCTCAGCTAATCCCTCGACTTCACAGACCTCCATTCGCACCCTAAACACTGTACAGTTCAGTACCAGTGGCATTATTCAACAGGCATACAAGTACTCACCTTTCTTCAAGAACATGACGCACACATAACCCACAACCAAGAAACCAGAATTATACCCAGATCCTTTATGACGACACAGCCTTACGGCAAGACGTTCACAATGGACAAGGATGAGGACTGTCTTGCAACCACAAACACTCAACACCAACACAGTGAAACAAAGATCCTCCGAATACGATCCCACCGTAATATACACAACGCTTGTTTCTTGGCAACAGCAGTAGACCCCTCCCACCCAAACCTATCTGAAAGCAGACAAAAACCCTCTATTTGATATGAGATTAATCCTCTTTCACGCTTCAGCAACCTGTACTCACAGATTCTTCCATTCTCATTCTACCCTAACCCACACTGTATGACTTCAAACCCAAACACTCTACCAGTACACTGTTCAAGGTGCTCACACAACATATCCTATATGGATTCAGTCAAGCACAAATCCCCTCCCGCACAGTACTAGTAGCAAGAGACATCAATAAAGCATTTGACACGTCTCCTCGAAACACCTTTACACAAAAAGTACGTGACGTTACCTTCCACATCACTGACAAAAAGTGGTTAACCAATTCCATAACCGGCCCTCATGCCAGAGTCACTCACAATGGCTTCATTTCTAAAATACTCTACTGTGTATTTTCCAAAAGAGCAATTCCTTCTCCAACTCCCTTCAATCTTTACCTATACAACCTCCAATTACTTCAGGGAAACCTCAACATGGAGGTCGTATCGTAACGCAGCTCACGTAGAACACGATGTTTGCATTTTCAGAAAAGTCTTCAATCACTCTTATGGCCCCAAACAGTCATGAATCCAGCTCACACCTTCCCGTCATCTTCAGTGGACAATCTTTCTCACTGAGCAAAATTCCAGCCATTTTAGGCTTCACATATAACACAAGTGAAGTTCACTCTCCACTCCTCTAACATCAACAGAAAAACAACACAAACTAAATTCTCGCAGAACACTAACTGGCACCATTTTTTTTTTGGATAAAGAAAAAAGAATCCTTCGACATCCTCTATAAGCGATTCATACACTCCACTTAAACTGCATGGCCTCCCACCCTTTCAAAAGCGAACGTAACAGAGCTGCAACCCACACAAAATAGTGCACTCAGAACAATCGGTTGCTGTCTAGCAACCACAGCCACTGAACAACTTCACAGTGAAACAAAGATCCTCCTCCCAAGATCGGCACTCAGTTCTATGCAACAACCCTAAACGTCTCCTATCCAAACCACTCTATAACCAATACACAAACTATGAAGAAGGAATAGCAAGTTTATCTCTGCCTCACACACTTGTAATTTCTACTCAAAGATTCTTCTTCCCCATTCCTAACAATTATATGACAGACAGAACACATTGACACTAAAATAATTCGAATAGCATTAAACAATTGACCCCCAAAATCCGTGTTAAACTCCTACCCACCACTCATCGGAAACTACACTCTCCAGACAAACACGAATCAAACTCCCGCGTACGCTGTGGACATCACTTCATCACTATAAACACCGTTTCAGCATATCCCATGACCCTTCATGCCCATGATGCAGCTATCATAAAGGAGACACTGAGCACTTACAACTCAATTGCCCTGCACTCTATTCACATAGATGCACAATCACATCACGTAATGATGTATGGCCCGGTCTGATAGCTTTGGTCAGCTTCCTTAGTGCTCCAGGAGTTTCAATAGGATAGAGGAGACTTCTGGAGCAAGAAGGTAAGGTAATGCACACTCACACATATTATCCCTTTGTACGAAGCCATCATTGTGCTGAATTACATGATGTATGTCACACTTCATACTTTATTCCATGTATCTAAGTCATTAATGTGAGTGTTGGTGTGGCGGTAAGAGGCCTTGTGTATTCCGCAGGCAACCTGTTGACATGCGAGCTGCAGGACGTGACACAACACCGCCTCATCCCATCAGTCAGCTGGGCCAAGACTCTCGCCTCCATCCCCTGTTGCTCTCTTGTTTATCCGGTCAGTACTGGATGAAGAGGGATGGTCTAGGGAAGAGCTAGAGTATGGGGAGGAGGGGCTGGGGTAGAAGGACTGCAGCAGGAGGGTCAAGCCAAGGGAGATAAACCATTAGGGCTGAGGGGACTTGGGCAAGGAGGTTGCCATATGAAGGCTGAGGAAGGAGGAGACTGCAGCAGTAGAGCTAGGTCGCTAAGACTGCATCAAGAGGGCTGGATATAAGGATGAGTGGAACAGAGAGCCAGGCAAAAGTAAATGCAAATGGAAGGGTTACAGCAGGTATGAGTATGAGTAGAGGAACGAGTTGCGCTATGCGCTGACGGAAAAAAAGATAGCAAGACCATAAATGGAAGGGTAAGGGCGAACAATAGAGGACTGAATAGTGGATGGAACATTGAGGGTATGAGCCATTGAGAGACGGGCAGGGAGGGTATAACGTGGAGGAACGGGCAGGGAGGTTGTGTCATGGAGGGACGGGCAGGGAAGCTGTACAATGGAGGGACAGGTAAGAGAGCTTTGTGCTTAAGAAGGTGAACTGGGCAATTAGGATGTGGTATACAGAGACGGGTGTAGGGAAGCTGGGCTATACAGAAAGGGGTGTAGGGTTACGTCTCATGGGTTAAGGAGGAAGAATGCGCCACACTGGGACTGGTAGGGGAGGTATTCCTTGAAGAGATGACAAAGAGTGGGATGAATTTGGGTCATGAAGGGATGGGCAGAATGGAGATGGGCTGGGCCATTGTGGGATAGGCGGTGAGAGTTGGGTCATAGAGAAACTGGTAGTGAGGTTGGGTGTGGAATGGAGTCAGTGGTGAGGGGGACTTGAGATGGAAAACTGGGCTAGGTCCAGGTTAGAGTATGTGCTTGGGGGGTCTAGGCTAGGGCCTGGGCTTGGACCTGGGATAGGGACGGGCCATGTGGCCTATTCGTAGACCTGGGATAAGGCCTGGACACCTCACCTGGAGACATGAAACAACCTGGAGTTTGATACATAAGTGACAGAGAAACAGAAGTACGTTATCTGGATGAAAGTTCTGTCAAATGTATAAGGTTGCCAGATAAGATAGTCAAGTGTGTGTACATTGTTAACCTGAGAAGTAAAGCTGGTGATGTTTGTAAATATATTGTTGTACGTGTTTGGATTATTCTCTGAGGTGAGACAAAAGTGTGTAACTGTAGACATAACTGAAAGTGTTGTTGGGTAAATAATTAGACCTATAATTTGAACGTTAAAATCAGAAACAAGTAAGGGAATACTTGTTTCAGTGCCATGAATATTATATATGATAGGCTAAATAGTATATACTATATAGATCGGCCGACCTATATAGGTTATATATTATATGATAGGGCTGAGATTGGCCGAGCTATATAGGCTATATATCATATAGTCCGGCTAAGATTCATTAGCTTCAGTGTGTCTTGTATCGGGATCTAGGCTGTGTGCTGTGGACGGGAGAGAGATAGTGGATGGCAGAGATAAACATAAAAGACTGAAGTTCCAGCGCCATGATAAATGTTGCACCTGTGATATATAGTCCAGCTAGGAGAGGTACGGACGTGTGACGTCAACACATTAGCTCTAACAACTGCAAATATGACAACATTGGTGACGTGTTGCAGGACGGGTCTCGGCTGCGTGTGGCCATCAACATCGACACGGGGATGTCCCGCTACGGCGTCCAGCCCGAGGACCTCCCGCAGCTGGTGTCCACCCTGGACGAGCTGAATGTCACCGTCAACTCCATGTACACCCACTTCCAGGGAAACTTCGCGCAGAAAAAAGAGAACCAGACACAGCTCGACATTTTCCTCCGGGCCACGGAACCATACAAGTAATTTCACTATCTCTATTAAAAGTTAAGTTCTCTAAGAATGTGCTGAGTCGGTTGTAGACAGCAGCCACTCATAGTGGCACTAAAGCGGTGCCTGGAATCCATCTTATACCCTCTGCCTCATAGCTGCTTTCCTCACGTTATCCAGTTGATACTAAGCCACCAGGTTAGACTAAACATTTCCTCACATACACCCGTACAACCATCATACACTTTTTTTTTTTTTCAAAACCGCTTTATATTTTTTGTCCTCTTACCTTCCACTCTTTCATCTCATTATGGATCACTAGATACGAAAGACGAACGAGTCCAATGTACTTGTGGTCCCTTAGTTACTGGCACCTGAGGGTACAAAGAATATTCCGAGTCCCACCTGTTTTCCTGCCATTGATAAGATCAGAGGCACGAGCAGTGTCAGCCCCACCTTTCCCCTTGAACAAATCTGACTCTTTCTCCATTTCTTTCTGCAATATACACATTTTTTTTTTTTATTTTACAAATTTTCTTCTAGTGAACACCTTCCATCTAGTGCCTCTCCAGTTATCTTACTTATCTTGAAGACCCTCGTTGAATGAGGCTTTCGTTTATGCCAATCAAATCTCCAGCTACAACCATCGCTCGCAGTTCCCCTTAAAAGCCTTAAAAGCGAGAGTCTGTGCTTACCAACACCAGCGTGTGTGGTGCATGCCTCATGGACCTTGAATGTCCACACTTTGACATCGTCTGGCCTAAGATTTACCTCCCACTTACCACTGTCTTATTTATTCAGCTTTACCAAGGTTCTTTTAAGTCAACACAATAACATTCGTGGACAAAATTCCTGCCACAAAGCTGTGACATTCTTTTCTCCTGTATAGTGACCTCAACATCACTGGGAATGGTTAAGATAACCTCATACCGATTGTTGAGGGTTGAAGCCTTCATAGTTTCTGTTCTTAATGACGTAAAGCAAAGTATCAACCATCTTATCCCTTTCCCACACCATCACGACTACTCTCCCAAACCCTCTCGATGTGTTTCTCTAATCCTTCATACTGTAGCTGCAGAATCTCACCTTCGGTCGGCTCGTCTGACCACACACTTATAAAGGTCACTCCCCTTACCATACCTTCTCCTCAAGCAGTCCCTTCTGAATGCTATTAATGCTACTTAAAGAGCATCGACTGCAATAACTTAAACAGTGGATCTTTCTCCATTTTCTTTGGGAAGATTACTGACTTAACCTCAATACTTCTCTCTATTCTGAGCGTATAGGAGAGGCTGGCTATCTCCAATGCACAGTTTAACTGATCCTATTCTGAGATCATTCAGAGGAGGGGCCCGATGTAACAGACGTTCCTTCGACTTTCTCTCGGCGTTCATTTCTGGCGGAAATCTCCGCGGATATATTTTTGGTGAGGTGAAGTTCTCCTTCCTCCAAAGGAAGTGTGACAACCTCATCTCTTCTTCCACTGATTGGTCTTTCTATTCTTTGGCTAAAAGTATTTCTTACATATGTTATTATACTTTTACTCTTCTTTCCGACGATATCGTAATTCGTCACTGTCTTGCTTACAGACAAAGTAACTCATTTTTAGATTTTGTTTTCCCTCAAGTTCCACCTTGGATAATAACATTACTTCACCTTCTGACAGACCTCTGTCTAATTCTGTACCCTTACCAATAATCTCTTTTCGTGCAGATCAAAAAGTATATATATCTCTCTAGACACAACGAAGTTGTTGAAACAATTTTGCCTCTCTCCTTGTGTTTTGTAGGAGAGTACTTCTGCTTGCTCAACTGTTTTCCTTTATTCTTGAAAAACAAACCTTTTCCTTACAAGAAACATGCAATGGTAAAGCCCATCCCAGAGACAGATAACCGTTCTAAACCTTCCAGCTGTTATGTTGTTTTGACCTCTACATTTCCAAAGTCTTCAGTTCTCTCCCCAGATCCTGTTTCTCTGAGGATATTAGATCCCGTAGTCTCGTCTTTAATCAATAGCATGGCCAAATCAAGGCAAGATGCATTTGTGATATCCTTTCTTACGCTACTGATATGTGGTCATCCTCTCTGGAAGACCCTAGGAATACCTATGCTGTCGCCTTTGAGATCTTGAAATCTTCTGACACATTGCGGCACTGGGCCCTCAACTTCAGCCACCCTTCTCCTGGCTTCCTCCCTCGCTCTGTACTTTCATATCTGTCCTCTTCGGGCGGTCTGTCTCATACTCGGCGATGGGCTAACCTCTCCCTTTTTCTTTATCAAGAGGAGTGTTCCTCAGGGTTCTGCCTCGTACCCTACACTTTTCTCCCTGTACTTATCAACGGCTTTCTTTATTCAGTGCATTCGAACACTAACTACTCCACTTCATTCAGATCAGTTCCACCGTCTCTTGCTCAGTCTAGATCTGGTCACGTCACAGCTATATCTGCAATCTTGGGTTTGCTCCTAATTTCCCAAAGAAGTAGGCACAAGCTAGTATCTTGTTTTTGTAGAAGGCTACAGTCTCGGATTATGGTCTTCATCGAGCTCAGACCTTAAATGATTCATAGAAAAAGGGCAAAAAAGATTAAAAATGTACCTCCTTCATCTCCTCTACTCTCATCTACAGGGCAAACGGAAAACAGAAATCTGATGAACAAAATATGTAGAACGAATATGAAAAATAGATTTCCCATCTGCTTCTTCACCCCTTTCACAACAAATTCCGCGTCCCAACCTCAATCATTTTGAGTCTTTATGACTATCGGTAAGAGTAAGAGTAAGAAAAAGTGTTTGAAGACAAGGAACAAGAAAGAGAGTAGGACATGTATAATGCCTTTACGGAAGGGATGTTAAGAATGGCCCGGTCGCTTAGCTTTGATGAGACACACCGAGACTTGTAATCCTGACCCACAAGGTGCATGATGGTCCGGCCACAACATTAATATTGCAAAGCCAGGATAACACTATCTCCATGGGAAGCTAGGCTGCGGTCTACACCCTACTGTAAAGTCAGTCAACACAGTGAGCGTATCTGGTATCCCTGTCTCGCGAGCTCTCCAGCACACAGATGGGAAGATTAGCCCATAAGACACTAGAAATGAAATTCATATAACGAAAATCCTCCTCTGCTGAACAGTTGTTCCTTGTATAGAGCACTGACTGCTCTTACATTTGCGGGCAGTTCGAGTTCAGTTTAAGGCAATCTGTCTCATCGGCTCATCTAATCTCACTGAAAACTCTTGAATCACTTACCTTTACGCCACAAGTGTTGGTTGTCTGTCCCTCTTTTATACATTCTACTTTAAGGTTCTCCTCCCGACAACTGGCTGCTTGTGTGCCTCCGCACACGGCCGCTGCATCAAATGAGTACATGTGCAGCCAGCCGTTGGAACCTCACATAATTAGGTTATATGACACTTTACCTTCAACATGTTTGTCCTCTGCTGCAACTTTTGATTTACTTTTGATGAACAGGTTTTCCTCGTCACCTATCCTTACTCCTGTGTGATCCTAGCCATCAAAAAGGACTTCTG
>JAUUDZ010064158.1:0-10196 GCA_032361705.1 Panulirus versicolor
GTACCATCATGCTCATGGGTCGTACCATCATGCCCAAGGGTCGTACCATCATGCCCAAGGGTCGTACCATCATGCTCAAGGGTCGTACCATCATGCTCATGGGTCGTACCTTCATGCTCAATCGTCCTACCATCATACCATCGGATCTGCGTCGTACCGTTCGTGCTCAAAGGTCATACCGTTCTACTCAACAGCTTAATAGCCTCACTGAATTCAGCTTATCCCTCCCTCTCAGCCAGCGCATCATTGCGACAGCAGACGGATCCTCTTTCTGTTGTCCTAGTAACCTATACTGCGCCGTCATTAGGCGATGATGGCGGTCTTCAGAGGCAGGAGGAAGATGGAAGACACGAAGACTGTGAAAGAAAAGTCATAGGAAATTAAAATGTTTAATATTCCCCCGCAAAAATGACGAAAAAGATACGTTTTCTTTTTGAGAACATTGTTGATCTGAAAACGAATTATTTCTTTTATCAGCAGCAGCAAAAATTTCTGCAGTGGTCCAACTTTTGCCTCTATTATCGTATTTCATATTTCTTTACTTCTCCCTCTCTTGTGTGTTGCTCCCGACACGCCTGTCTCCACGCTTGGCGCTTGATATTATCGCACGTAGGTTGCAGCGCGGGGTTTGAGGTGGAGCGCCAACCCATTACTGCATATAGCACATTAGCTCCGCTCCTTCGCGTAAGAGATGGGCAGATTCTGTCATCATTACACAGGTCAGAGTGTAAGAGGTACAGGGAGGTGTAATGAGCAACCTGGGGTGGTGTGACACGACGACATGACCTCTGAACACGACGGCTTGACCTCCTCTGAACACGACGGTATGACCACCGAACACGACGGCGTGACCACTGTACACAAGTTGATACTTTTAAAGACGACGGGACGATGCCACACTAGTATATCCAGAGGGTCGTCTCGTGTTGCTCAAGGGTCGTGTTGTGTTGGAGGATCGTCGTGTCGTGGGAGAGGATCATGCTGGAGTTGAGGGGTGAGCGCGAGAGAGAGGCTGGCTGGCTGGCTGGCTGGCACACAGACTTACTAGCCTGTTGACAGCTTTATGTGCTGACTCTCGGTGACAACACGAGTGCGAGATAACACCCTCCTGCCGCGGCCCTGAGGGTCTGTATGCTAATCCATCGCAAGCTTGTACTCTGACCTTAAGGACCGAAATCCCTACGGTCAGCATGTTGAGAGCAAATGACTTGGCGATAATATAGTGAAAAACGTCTTACAAGGATGACGTCCTCTTGGACGCCTCGTCTGAGAGGAGCATAAAGAGGACCGAGTTGTTTTTCCTCTCCTCTATTTATACATCTGTCGAGACTGACAGGTGTGTGGCTTTATCTCCCAAACCTGCCACAGCTGTTGGTCGCGACGTGCGTGAGTCTCGTCCGAGACATCTAGAAATACAACGGAATGCGAGATAAGTGGAAAATCTCTTAAGATTTTGTAATCAAAGGCATGTTGCGTGGCACATGGGGGTCGCAGGAAATCCTGAAATGATCTGCGAACAAATCAGAAAGTTCCTCACTTGTCTCCTGCATTCGATAAGCAAACACGGCATATGATTAAAAAGTATTCAACAAATGAAAGAATTCTCCAAGAAAAACGAATTATCTTATACCTTGAACTATTCAAGTGTTTTATCAACCAACCAAATATCTAACAAACTGCAGAGCTAATTAACACATCCGCTCATCTACCAAGAGGGTAAAGCTAACTACCCTTCCAATTAGTTAACAAAACTCCAGTACAGACACCATCTTTTCCATTTCTATCCCCTCCTGTTGCCTTCCCATTCCCTCCCACGTAACCTCAGCAGGTGTGGACCTCAGGTAGGACGCTACGCCTTCCGTTAAATCTTTCCTCTGCCAGTAGACAGAAACACAGACACACCCTCGGCATTCATCCATATTGATGGGCAGCTCTGATAGCCACAAAGAGGTGGAGACAGTTTTGCTCCTGTGTGTGTGCGCGGGCAGTAATATAGCATATTGATTCTGTGATAGCTTATGTTAATGACTACATAACATTTGTTATGCCTATTATAGCGTGCTGATGTTAATAGTCCGGGTTAAGGTAATTATTGATGTTGTGGTGTAATCATGTGACCCATGTGACTGTTAATGCCAATGTATTTTAATATGTTATTTAGTTTATCATAACATGTTAACAGTTAATGACCCAGATATTAAAGGTCATGAGGAAGGAAGTGTTAACACTGAAGAACCATCATAATAGAATATCATAACAATAAATTGCCATAGCCGAAGAGATTTCCATAAGAGAAGCAGTGAACAAGATACATTGTTGGGTTTCATAACCCGAGACATCCCTTGGGGATGAAGTCCTATCCTTCTACCTGTCCCTTAAGAGTAAGGTCACTAGTCACCATACTCACGGGGGCCTCAGAGATCGCACTATCCTCCTGAAGAGTTAACGCGAAGCTGCAGGTGCAGGTGAGCCCGGAAAGCTGGCTGGCTGGTTGGCAGGGCGTCCCTCCTCAGACTTACTAACCTGTTGACAGCTTTATGTGCTGACTCTGTGACAAGACGGATGCAAGATAATTACTCAGGCTGCGGCCCTTGTGGGCGATAGACTAACCCTACCTAAGCCTGCACTCCGCCCTGAAGCACCGAGGGCTCTTGGGCCTGGGTGGCAGAGAAAATGACACGAAGATAACTTGGTGAAAAATGTCTCACAGTGATGATGCCTTCTTGGACGCCCCGTCTGAGAGGAGCATAAAGAGGACCTTATTATTTTTCATTACCTATTTTTATACATCTGTCGAGGCTGACAGACGTATGGCTGTAGGGCTGAAACCTGCCACAGGTGTCTGTTGCGATGCCCTTGTGTTGTGGGATATGTAGACTTACAGTGGAAGGTGAGATATCAGGAAGGAAATCTTGAGCCATTTGTAATGAAAAGTTGTGTGGGACGAGGAGTCTTGTGAAAAGCTTTAAGGAATTGACTGACTGATGATTGAAGTCCGTAGATCATCTTAGATTGGCCAGTAAAACTTTTCTTATGATTTTTTGAACAATGTCATCTGTAAACCACCAAATCAACAGGTTTACCTTATTTTTTGAACAATGTCATCTGTAAACCACCAAATCAACAGGTTTACCTTATTCTGAAAACAGGTATCAATCGAACGACACGGAGGGTGTATCAGCTGACCAACGTCCTACACAGACTCCCACCTATCCAGTTATTCCTCCTGCTCCTCCTGTTTGGCCCCCATACCCCCCCCCCCCCCCACGCAACCTCAGCAGGTGTGGACCACTGGGAGAGAGCGACGCCCTCCCTTGAGCCTTCCCTCTGCCAGTAGACAGAAACACACACATACCTACACCTCCCCACAACACACACACACACACACACACACACACACACACACCCTCGACGTTCTTCGAGATTGATGGCCAGCTTTGATATCCACAAAGAGTTGGACTCCTTGTTTATGCTTTTGTATTGCACACTCCTATTTAAATGGTGCGAGTTTTTTTTCTGTTAACAGAGTGTGTGTTAATATTAACATTGCGTGTGTCAGCATTAGTATGCCGTGTTGATACTGGGTTACCTTATGTAAATGTTTGCTCAACACTTGGTATTGCTATTATAGTTTAGCCATGTTAACGTAGCCTGTGTTAGCTCCTGGTGAGTTATAGATATTATTGTAGCATGTTCATATTAACAATGACTTTTGCTGTTAATGCTGAGTCTCTTGTTCCTGTTGTGTGTTCATGTAGGCAACATAAGTGTTAACTTTCCATACTGAACATAATCGAACCACTTGTTAGCGTTAGTGAGGTAGGCTGTGTGTTAGTACTGAAGTCATATGTGGATAACACAACGCGGAACTACCTTAGTCGTGGATGTTCTTAAGATAAACAGTGATTGCATTCAGATTGTCTTGACCCCGTGAAGACGATATTACAACACGGATTCAACGCTATAATACTTGAGCACAACGGTATATATATGCGAACCTTAAATAGGTTAGGCTGGTCTTTGACCTGACGCTTCTGAAGGGACGGGAGGGGGGGGGGAGCTAAATCAAAAGCCAGACCATAATAGCCCCAAGAGTCGTAACGTCGTGCTCAAGGGTCGTATCACTAGCCTCAGGAGGTTAATAGATATTACTTGACTCTCTTGATTTCCCACAGAACAAGGGCCTCCATAGTCTTGTCCAACTGTTCAGATGTTTTGATAGCAATAATATTAATCCTGCTCGCTAGCTTTAGATAACATATTAGCACACCTACTAACTTACTCTGTCAAGATTTCCATCAGTTTATCGACCAAGTATTTATAAGAACGTGTTTGCTTTTCGATTCTAAACGACGGCGACATTTCCGCCCAATAAGTCAGGAGGAGCGACTGGCTGTGTGTGTGTGTGTGTAGCAGCACGTACTCTGGAAGCGTGTTTTTGGTGCCTTATTTACATACCCGCGGCAGACTAGGGTTGTGTATGTAATGATGATTTCATGGTAGTTATGGGAAGCTGAGTAAATAAACTAAGTCGTGCATTGTTCATTGTGTGCATCGATGGAGGATGGTTGTGGGTTCCCATAGTGCTCGGAGGGCTCCTGGGAGGGAAGTGTTTATACTGGTGTCAACATCTCGGATATGTCAATAGTTTGTATCACTGTAGTCATCTAGCCTTTGCCACACTTTAACCCCGGTGTTTAAGTCTGTCTTGATCGGCTATAGTCAAGTCGTCCATATTGTTCTTTAGTGTTTTCGGTGTAGGGTGCCCCTCGTTTGTGACGCACTGTAGGTAGAGTCCCATCTTGTATCCTCTGTAGCTTCCTCAGGCGGGGTTTGCAGGTGAGGTGTGTGTGGGTACGCGGGAGTAGGTAAGGTCATTTTTGGCTCTCCTGAAGGTGCCAGAATCCGTACAGTGTGGCCGAGGCCGCTTTTCTCCAGGTGGTTCTTTTGATGCTATGATCCGCTATCAAACCTTTTGATGTTAGTGTGTGACCCAGGATTCTACACCTCCTCTGGTGGGTGGGTGTTGGTCGTATGTTACCAGTGCAGATTGCGTTGTTCTCTTGCCGTTTCAGTTAGTCAACTGTAGGTTTGTACTGTCGGTGTGGATCATACTTCCTGTGGTTTTATTCTTCCCGGCGTCACTGTGGTGCATTTGTTGATGTTCATTTTAATAGTATGACGCTTTTTCGAATTTGTCTATTATAGAAGCCTCTGACTTTACTAGCAATGTTTGCTCTAGGACTGATTTGTTTGAAACTTCCATTTCAGTGGCGTCATTGGCATAGATAATGTCCGTACATATCTTTCTCGTGATATGAGGGCTGTCAGCCGTGTAACTAATGAGTACTGTTGGTGGTGAGACACTGCCCTGTGGGACTACACTGACGTAACGGAGGCAGCTTTGATGATGTCATAGAGTTGAGGATGATTTCTGCAGAGCCCTGGTGAGGGAGTTGTGGCCTATGATATCGGGCACGCCTGACTGAAGTGGTTTATATTGAATGCTTTCATTCCACTCCCTGTAAAGACTTTACACGTGTCTCTTTGTATGACTGTGCTGTATATTCCTTGTCCTGTAGAGATGGCGATTATTTCTACTACGATCTCAGTCACAAAGGTACTGCTCTTGCACCTCCGGAAGCCGTGCTGGCTTGGGTCACAGGACTGTTCCTTTCTAGGAGTAACCCTTAACCTGTGGTGGACATTTTTTTTTCAGAGTTGACCCTGAACTTTTGGGATGGAGATGGAGCGATTGTTCTTCGGGTCTGAGTTTCTCATTCTTGTCTGTGGTATTTGCCGAATTTTGCGAGGAAAATGTCGTGCGTATAGCTTAGCGCCGTAGGTATTGACGGTATTTTCTAAGAAACAGAATTATTTGTTTCTTTTACATATTTTTTTCCCCAGGACGGAGATCTCAGTCTTCTGGATGGCAGTTTGTGGTTTCTGTATATTTACCAGTATGGCGTCTTCGCTACGCCTCTTCCTTGTGTATCAACTAATTGTTCTATATCTGATTCTTGCATCTCCCCTGATGATGTGATCATTACACGAAGGTGCACTTGTGAACTTATCGTGTTTCATTTTCCTGTGGAATACCTGCATGTACTAGATCACACGCACTACTGTGACCTCTTGCAATAGCTAGGTATATGGACTGTCAAAGGAAGAACAGCGTTTGTAGATCTCATTTTGTCAGATCTCAATTTTTGGTCACCAGATTTGAAGAGAAGGAAGAAAAAGTGGAACCAATTCAGAGAGGAGCAACAAAAGTAATTCCATCTCTCAGTTATAGACCGTATAAGACACAGACATCTATACTTCTTCTCTCACTCTTGGAAACAAAAAGCATAGACTCCAAAGAGATCTGATAGTTTTCAGAACGCTGAATGATTTTAACATTAGACAATGTTGTCACATAATGCAATCAACCACGAGAAATAACGGCATAGAATTAAGATAAAAGTTGCTCTGATGAGAATGTGGGGAACATTATTTTGTTATAGAATTAAGATAAAAGTTGCTCTGGTGATAACTTGGGGAACATTATTTTGTTATAGAGTTGTAAACCTTAGGAATGAATTACAATCAGATGGTGTCTGTGCGAAAACTATCAGTCCTTAATATCACGTCCCGACAAGAACCCTCTGTGATTTAAATAGATAAACATGTTCAAGATGGAAACGATAGATATTACAGCTTCAGTAAGGCACATGGTGGAACGTTTTTCTTGTGAGATAATCCTGTTTCCTGGATCATTCTCTAAAGAGTTGAAACATTCATTGCCGCATTCACATCTCTTCCTGTAACCCCCCCCCCCATGTTAGTATACTCTCCCTGTGCTACGTGGTGTTTCTGCTTGGCTGTTCTCTTGCCGGCTGTTGTGGCAGAGGGAGTGGTGGGTAGGGAGGTGCCTCCGCAATCTAGCATTGATGAAATTACGAGCTTATGATAACTCCCACTGCTCTTCCCAAGTGAATAACGTCATGTTCGTAATGGATCACCAGGTCTCCTCATACCCGACCCTCCCAGGTATTCCACCTCCTCCTCTCCCTTTCCTGCGTCCCCGTACTCCTCCCTCACCCCTTCCCCCACAACTCCATCCCTTCCCCACTCCTCCACTCCCACTCATCCAGGCCTCTCTTTCATAGCTCCATCTCTATCCTCCTCCACCCCTTTCTCCCATCATTTCCCATCCCTCTCCCCTATCCTCCATCTCCTTCTCTTTCCTCCTCCACCTAGTCTCTCCTCGTTCTCTCTAAATCCTCCCTCCCATTTTTCCATCCCCTGTTCTTCTCCACACCTCATCTCACTACTACACACCCCTCTCCCACCCTACTCTCCCGCTCCTCCACCGCATTTCCCACTCCCCCGGCTCGTCTCCCCACTCCCGTAACCCCCCTGTGTGCCTCCCTTCTCTCGCCCTTGATAAAGAGCATCACGCTGACGTGGAGCCAACCTTCATAGAGAACCACAGTAATTTATTGCCGTTTAAATGGTGAGATCTAATTCGATTTTAATGTCTACGTGTTGCAGCTTCATTTCTTTCTCTCCTTTCTTTTCCCCCTGCGCCATTTCTCCGGGCGAGGACTCTGTGTAAACAAGGAGTCGCCTGTACGTTACAACCAGAGCGCAACGGGAGGACATTTGCTTTAATGTGAGTAAGAAATTGATAGAATTAATTGCTAGTAAAGAAGGCCGGGGAGCCTGTGATGCTAATTTTAAAGGTTACAGAAGATAAAGATTAATGGCATGATAGAGTCACCTGGACGAACGTTTGACGTATTAATTAGGAGAGCCACGACTTTGATGGAAAAATATATCCCACTTTAATTTATGGTGAATCCCGCCAGCGTGAAGGACATTTTTTCCGGATTCGTACCGACGGGAGGCGTAATCCTCCACACAAAGAAGCTCATGGTATCCTCGGTTCACTGTATCCTACAGTCGCTCGAAGTTTCTTTACCAAACTGTGATTGCTTCCTCAAGGCATTCTGGGAGTGATCTAAGGCTGCCAACATCATTCAGCAGATCTCCAGACTTACACACACACACACATTTATATGATATATATGTATGTATGTATAATATGAATACACCTTTGTCTTCCTGCCCTAGGAATTCACTTTGTCTTCCTTGGGGGCTCCCGCACGCTCAGGAAGCCGGCCACGTCCACCGGGTGGGACCATAGATCATGTGTAGTGATAATATGTGTGTCTGTGTTGGGAGAATGTAGGGCATTGAGCAATAAATGTTCAGTGTCTTTATTGTGGTAGTTGCACCGTGGGCATGAATGGTATTGAGATATGTTAAACCGGCGTTGGTAATGTTTGTGGGGACGAGTGATATACAGAGCACAGACGAGAAAGTGTTGCACTTTTATGTCTTGGGGCGCAGTTTCGGACGGAAATATGTCTGGCAGGTTGATGATTAAGATTAAATTGGGATGGCAATTGTTTTGTGCATGTCATTCCATTTCGGTTTGTACAGATGGTAGCAACTGAGGATATTCAGGTGGCGTTGCATTAGGTGGATCTTCCTTTTGGGTTCTGTAGGTATTGAGTGTTTTATGGTTGCAAAGCGGCCAGTGATTTTGTGGTTTGCACCTTTGTTATATTTGCTTTAGCCAGGGTGGATGACCAGACAGGTGAAGTGGACCGGATCCTTTCTTTATCTTGTCCAAATCTTGTACCAGTCTATGATCTGATGGCATTTGAGTTTTGCTTTTTTGTTTATTTTTTGGTATGAGGAGTGAATGTCACGTGTGATGCCATGAATGGTTGTGTTTATTTAGTGGGAGCATTGGCCAATCGAGGTGACAAACGAATGCTGGTTGGAATCATGTTTATATAGGGTCAAAAGGATGACTAAGGAATTACGTATGTGGAGATGTAGACCTTATGTTCTGGGTAATCTATTATCCCAGTTGCTCAGTGTAGTGTTGTATACTTTTTTATAGTTTCTATGGTGTCAAGATGTTGTGATGTTGATTGTAATGTTGTCTTTGTATGAGACCTTCACATTGTGGTCTGCAGGAGGTTTGTATGAGACCTTCACATTGTGGTCTGCAGGAGGTAATGGAATTATATATATATATGTAGATAGATGAGAGAGAGATAATCAAATAACTGTAGAATCCTTATACCCAGCACCACCAGCTCCACGGCTGCGCTACAGTCAGTAGCAATGGCAGAGTAGACTTTCTTGGGTGTGAAGTCCTTCGACGAGATTCTACTTGTCCATTGGCAGTGGTACAACCTCGCCTGAGGTGGCTGTTCAGTAACGGGGCGACCTCTTGCAGGCAGAATCTAGCAACACCCAACACGAACTTCCATTGTACATACAGTCCTCAGGACCATTGCTCTTCTTGATCATTGCCAGTCATTGGCTAGAAGGATTGGACTCGAACCTGGATGTGTTTGCGGATGACGTCATGACCCTGAGAGAACTAGAGTAAAGGGGATTGCATCGACTTGCAAGGGGACCTAATCAGACTCCACATATGGTGTGATACATGTTTAATGAATCAAACTCCACGTATGGTGTGGTACATGGTTAATGAATCAGACTCCACGTATGGTGTGGTACATGGTTAATGAAAGTCAGCCTTAGTATAGACAAGATAGTGGAAGGTGGGACACACAGATAGGACTCTGTGTGAATGTTATCTAGCAGGAAATAAGCTTAGAGGAATCTGCTCGTAAGAAGGACTAAGAAATCTACATTTTACCTCACCCATCATCAGAGTCCCACATTAAGGGAACAGTAAGGAGACAGTGTGTCTGTTGGCAGATATTAGATTCGCAGTCATGCATATGGTTAAGGAAACTGTTAGCAAACTGCTCACGTTTCATATCAAGCGAGAAGTTGAATAATTCAGTCTTCTCATGTCTGGTCATCGTAATGCTTAAAGAATTGCAAAGAACTGGGAGAGAAGGTCCTGAGGTGGGCAACAATGATGGTACAATAACTGAGGAAACTGATTTACAATGAAAGATTGGAGGCCATGAATTTATCCACCTCGGATGAGAGAAGATTAAGAGGTGATTTGATCACAGCTTCAAAGTTCTTAAACTAGACAGATGGTTTCATCAGTGATAAGTTCTTCATTGGATGAAAAGATTGAAGAACCAACATACAAAACATGAAAATAAGCAGAATTCTTGTTAGAATTCAAGTAAAAAAAAAACTGTTTT
>JAUUDZ010064169.1:0-10196 GCA_032361705.1 Panulirus versicolor
ATAGAGATGCTCTGTGGAAGGTATTAAGAATATATGGTGTGGGAGGCAAGTTGTTAGAAGCAGTGAAAAGTTTTTTTTATCGAGAGTGTTTACTATGAACACTTTTATAAAAGATGCAAAAAAAGAGAAGTAAGAGGTCAGAGCAAGGAATTAAGCAAGAAACTTCTTATGTAAGATTAATGAAGTTCATCTCTTGTAATTTAGTTATAGATGATTGGAAGAACCTTAGTGAGGAAATTATGAATGATGACTGCACACAGGACAGTAAAACCTCTGTTATCCTAAATGCTTGGGAATCAGCCATTCTGACTAACCAAATTTTCAGGTAGTCGAGGGTTTTTATTATGTCAAATAAATCAGAAAATTTAATAGTTTAAAAACATGTAAACAGATACCATTGAGGCCCTCATTAAGTGCTGCCATGGACTCACCCTTAGCCATCCTCTTACTCAACTCTGTATTCCTTTCAAAGCTTAAAACAATCCTCTTGTGCTTCATGCAAGGTGGACAGCTTTGAGGAGCTATCAGGCAAATGATGATGATGCTTGACCATCGTCCACAATAGTAATTCAGGGTGCACAGAATATACAGATGTGCCAGACAACTCCACATCAGTGCACCAGAAAGCACAATCACCCGCTCCACAGAACCTTGGGTGGTGAGTACATCAATTGCTGCGGTGCAGTGTGCACACGAATTGAAATATGTTTAGATATCTTCTGATTTTTAGATTTTTTCAGATAACAGAGGGTTGTTATCAGATATTGCAAAAATACAATGTTTCGAACATTTTTGCTTTGGTTTAAAAGGTTGTGTGACCAAAATAAAAGTTTAAGGGATGGGACCCTACAAGTGTAGAATTTCTTCCCCTTATTACTGAAAGGTTATTATGGTTAGGTACTTAGACACATGCTCACAATACTTTCCATATTTCCTAGGCACTGCATATCAGTTCCTGTGTCATTTAACTTCCATCCTTTACCTACTACAGATATTAGTAGTAATTGATAGAGCATTGAATGAATATAATCAACTCACTAATGAAACTGTGCATGCAGACACTTTACAGAAGTTTAAAAAAGATGTTAGATAGTATAAAGATGTTAAGGAATGGGGCTCCATGAGAGTAGAACTTATTCCTTCTACTTGACAAATAGGTACAGTTATTACATACTCATACTCCCTGTATTTTCTTGTTTCCTAGACATTGTATATGACTACAGATAGTAGTAATTAATAGAGCATTGAATGAATGGAATCAGCTCAGTAATGAAACTGTGAATGCAGACACTTTACAGAAGTTTAAAAAGATGTTTGGTAGTATAAAAATGTTAAGGAATGGGGCTCCATGAGAGTAGAGCTTGATTCTTCTGCTGGACAAATAGGTACAGTTATTACATACTGATACTCCCTGTATTTTCATGTTTCCTAGATATTGTATATGACTTCTTTTTATCATTTACTTTCAGTCTTTACCAAACTACATGTAGCTGCAAATTCTTTATTTTTGTTTTCCCACTTGCAATTTTGTACGAGTCTTTATGGCAGATTCATCTCTTTATTCTTAAAAGAGCTACTTTCCTGTATATGTTTCTTTGAATACATAAAACAGGTTTACCTTCCTGTCTTATTATCTGGTAATTATAGGTTTCTTTCCAGGATGAGAGTGCACCTTACAATAAGCTAGACCAAGGCACTGCTAAAGAGCCTTTTCACATATTTAGAGAATCTGTGACATGGAATGGACGTGCTCAAAATCAAGGATATTACAGGTAAACAAATAAATCATCAAGTTCTTGCGTCCAAAACAGTTGAAAAAACATTCACATTACCAAAATATTGTTATAGCTTTGCATTTGAGAAGTATGTGATAATTTTCCTGCTTTTATGAGTTTAATTGGTATATACAGTATATTTTTTGCCAGTTTTTCTAACTTTGGTTTGGAGACAGAATAAGCCACCTGGGAGTTAGTTAGGAACTACAGATCATGATGATATTTTATTCAGAAAAGTGAAGTATCTGACTGTTCTGATAGTAGAGTAAATGACAGTTTTTTTACATTATGAGTTGATTTTGGCCATTGAAAGTTGCTCTTATATCTGCAAATTAAGTAAGGGTCCTAGGTTGAAATTACTTCACATTTCCTTTTCTTATTTTGAGAATTGGCCTCAGTTACTAATGGGAACAAGTATTACAGAAAAGATTATGTTTTTTGCCACATACACATTGCAATTCTCTCATTGTTTTAGCAAGGATTGTATTTTGGAATGAGGAAGCCCCTGGGCAGTATTAAGCCAGTCATACTATCCCAGTAATTATTACTTCTTACCTGCTACAGTTTGGAATTCACAGAACAACACAACCTTTCATCATTTAGGAAAACAGAAGACAACTGTGCATCATATTCCAGTTTTATTTCAGAATGTCTCCAGATACTGAGGAGAAATACAACTCAACAAGAGCATAACAGACAATTGAATTGCATTTGTTACATTGTAAATGACATTTACTGTGTTGTCCTTCAAGTTAAACATTAGGTGCCTTTCAAGTATTGTAACTAGTGAGCTCATTAAAGTCCATCTCATTCAATATTTCACATTCTAGACTCAATAGTGCAAGATAAGTGAACTATTTAGGTCTAGCTTGTGTGAAACTTATCATTAATGAATTTTAATTTTGAAAATGAATGCTCACCTGCTTTTAGTGACCATCAGCACAAGCTACATACAAAGACCTCTTTGTGCATTAGAAAATTTGTCCTTAACATAGTTATGGAGTATCAACTTATACAAGTGTTCTATGCCAACTCTGCCTATATGATCATCCTCCTTATCTTCATCGATTTTTGAAAATTCAACAAACAATATTACCTCAGTACAAAAGTATCACTCCAGATTATCTTTGTAGTTGTTGATGAGTTTTGTCACTTCTTCCTAGACATTTCAGCACTGAGCATTTCTTATTGAGCCAACAATAAAATCAAGAACAAGTAATCCCATAAACTGGGAGTCATCCTTTTAGAGAGCTGAGAAATTGATTGATAACAGTTATGCAACTAAGCACTGAACTTTTAGAAAGGAGAGAATTTTGCGCCTGGTGCTCAACTGTATTTTAGATGATTTCAGGCCATTCATTTGCATCTTTTATCAGTGCTGGTGAGTCTGCACATACTAAAGTGTACCAATTTCTTTGCTACTTGCCACTCATACTTATTGAATCTCTCATGCCTTATCTGATCTAGCTTGAGATCTAGAATATTTTGATTCTAGCAGTTGACCCAGTCGAGAATCACACACCAAAAAACTGAAATTATACCAGTCTCCTGCATACACATGTGCTCATAATCGGTAGTTATGGTCAGAGGGTTCTCTAATTTGAGGGTAGCCATGCACAAGTATTTTACTGATTTCATCTCTCAATCTATTTATCTATACATCCGATGCCTGTTCCGAATTGGAACTCCATCAAGGGGGTGGCCACGGCAATAAAGTCTCCATAACCAGTGAACTCCAGTGTCGCTTGTTAGCCTTTAGTGCCTCACCCTTATGAGGCCACTGGCAGAGGGCATCTCTAGTGCAGTGATAGTAGAGGCTCCTACCTGATGTTCCTACTGACTACTTTTACCTAGTATTCCTACCTACGACTTCTGCTTAATGCTCCTGCCTGGATATTCCTACCAACTTAATGTTTCTACCTGCTACCTCTACCTAATGCTCCTGCCTAAATGTTCTTACCTACTAATTCTGTCTGTTGCTCCTAACTTTTTACCAAGAGTTGGGGCTAGCACATGGTGCTCACTGCAGGAAAATGTAGAGTTATGAAGAAAAAGTTGTTTGAGTTAAGTGTTATGTATCAAAGAGAGATTGTATGTTTTTGGACATCGTGCCAGTAGTCTACATGTGGGTGAGGCAGAAAGAAAAGACAGCTACCTTGGTCAGAGGAGTGCATCTTGGAAACCACTGAAGTGCTGGTCCACTATGCAGGTATCACTAACCCTCCCAATACCCAGGCAGATAGTACTAGTAATATACCTACCTGGTTGTTGGCTGCCTGCAGACTACTACCTTGTGTCATCTCTTCATGATCAGTACATGGTATTGACTCTTTTGTGGGTGTGGATTGGACTCTCAATTGATTTCAGTGAATCAGTCACTGGTTCATAATATGTGGATGCCATGAAATGTAATCTCCTCTAAAACATCTAAGAAACCCACAGGAGCTGGACAGCATTCAGCAGCTGCTTTTTCATTCATGTTAAGTGAGTTCCTTGTACTAGATGTCATTATTCAAAAAGGAAGGGTGCTTTGTCTGCCATTCATATTTTTCTACACTTCTGACCACTTGCACTTGTCACCTCTATGCCAAAGTGTCCAGCAAGTACTCCAACTACTAGAGAGCCTGTTCAAGATACAGACCTCTTTTGATTGTGCTTTTTGTAATGAATTATCATGTTATAGACATGAAATCATTGATATTGTGCTTTTTGTAATGGATTATCATGTTATAGACATGAAATCATTGATAACCAGTATACAGTATTTTGCAGCATATAACAAGCTTTTCTTTTTTGAAGGATGTGTTCCAAAGGACACCCTGCATCTAATGCAATGATTTAGCACTGCTATTAGCTTGAACATCAAGTACCATCATATAACATATAGGATCTCATAAACTTTGTATATGATAAACCATTACCTTGTAAATGATCAATTTAGTTTATCCAATGGAGTTATTGCTGAATTGTTGATGGAACACAGACCATGCAATGCTTTAGATGCTACAGAAGATAACTTATTGAATAATTTGCCCTACCAGTACATGAGGAACTAGGCTCCTTGCATCCCCTAGCAGTATCTAAGCAGCTAGGCTCATTGCATCTCCCAGTGCACCTGAGGAACAAGGCTCTTCACATCCCCCCAGTATACCTGTGGAACAAGGCTATTCATCTCCCACACCAGTATCTAAGGAACAAGACTCACAATTACCTGAGGAAGAAAGCTCCTCACTTCTCTTACCAGTGACATAGGAACAAGGCTTCTTACCTCCCCCCCCCAGTACCTGAGGAGCAAGACACCTCTCCTCCCCTGCTAGTATCTGGAGAACAATACTCAATTTCCTTGCCAATACTTGAGGAACGAGGCTCCTCGACTTCCCCACTAGTATCTGAGGAACAGGATCTTCCCCTTCTCCACCAGTACCTGAGGAACACGGTTCCTCACCTCCACCAGTACCCGAGGAACAAGGCTCAACACTTCCCCACCAGTGCCTGAGGAACAAGGTTCCTTGTCACCCCTACCTGTACGAGAGGTATAAGGTTCCTTGCCTTCCCTCCCAGTATCTGAAGAACAAGGCTCTTCATTTCCCCACCTGTGCCTGGAGAACAAGGCTCCTTACCTCCCTTTCCAGGACCTGAGGAACAAGCTCTTTGAATCCCCCACACAGACCTGAAGAACTAGGCTCCTTGCCTTCTTCACCAGTACCAGATGGCTATAAGGCTCTTTGCCTCTCTCACCAGCACCTTAGGAACAGGGCTCTTAGCCTCCACCATTACCTCAGGAACATAGCTCCTTGCCTCCCCCACCAGTACCTGATGGACAAGGCCTCTCAACTCCCACACCAGTATCCGAGGAACAAGGCTCTTCACCTTTCCCACATGTACATAAGGGACAAGGCTTCTTGCTTCCCCCACCAGTACTAGAGGAACATGGCTCCTCATCTTCCCACTCAGTACTTGAGAAACAAGGTTCCTTGTCTCTCCCAACAGTTAATGAAGGACTAGGCTCCTTACCTCCCCCCACCAGTACCTGAGGACCAGGCCTCCTAGCCTCTCCCAGCAGTACCTAGGGACAAGGTTCCTCACCTCCCCAACCAGTCAGTTGGATTAGGTTTCTCTCAATGTTAAAACTACACTGTGTAAAATCAAAAGGACAAAAGGAACCAGCTAGTCCACCACTTTGTTTGTTGTGATGAAGGTTTCCAACACAAGGTGTATGCTGCTGGAGACAATGGAGAAAAGACCAGAAAGGTGTTTCATGGTTCAAAACACATCTTACACAGTGAATGATACACTGAATTGTATTCCATAAAAAAACTTGTTGATTCATGACTAATTCATGTGCTGAAAATAATTTCCTAAAAAGAAAAATAAAGGAAATATATTTGGTACAACACAACACTTCCAAATTCAGGAGGGCAAGATGAGTGATCATATTTATAATTTTTTTGGTGAATCATACTGTAAATTGTATTCAGTATGTATTCTGCAGATATTTTTGTATGTAGTTATTTTCAGTATTTTATTACCTAATACTTGAACTAATGATTATCTACATATTCAGAAAGAATATACAACAAAACCTTACTTATCCTATCCTACGGGAAGATACCTGGTTGTCATTTGATATGTAAGTTGTATATTATTTTCCATGCTTGAATAACGTGAATAACTATGTCCCACACCTGCATTAGATACTTCTTTGGGTGTCCCTCAATTGTACTAAGTACTTTGTTTTTATGTTTCTTATCCCTGACACTATGTTTGAACTTCATCCTCAGTATTCTTACTTGGTCTTTGCTTTTCATCTCTGCAAAATCCCTTAATATGTACAGATACTTAATCAGAGTACTGTCCCTTGCCCTTTTTTTTTTCTCAACCTTTATCTCTCAGCTCTGATTGATTCACTTCATTTATAACAACTTATTGCAAAACTCTTGCTTGTCTGACTTTAAACCACATAAAGTAGTGTCAGCTTTTCTGTTTAGCATTGTGGATGATTTCTTAGTTTTTTCCCTTAAATTCTTTATTCATTTCAAATTTGCAGACAGGGTTTTTCATATCGTCCCTAAATTATATCACTTTTTCTTCCATTTTTTATTCCCTCTTAATTCCCTTGCTTCTCTTATCTGGAAGCTAAATCAGAAAGCAAAATACTCTCATGCTTCATTATGTGGAAACTATCAGACATGACAGAAAGTATCCACAGAAGTTTTTTTGACCTTTAGTAATTTCTTTATTCATACTTTTATTTTTGATAGGTGTGTTGCCTCGAATAACCTTAATAGCACTACCTCTTCGCCCTTGGAGTTCCTGGTAACTGGTGAGATGTTTCTGATATTTGTAAAATATTACATTTTCAAATTTTAGACTTGTAATGTTATGGTTAGTGGTGTCTACAGTAAAGTGATGACCCAATTATACTTTGTAGCTAACTGCACAAGTTATGTAGAATTTAGTTGATTTGATTATTTTAACTCTTGGTTGATTAGTGTGTTTATTTCATATGTAGCTGCACTGCAGTCCTGTTTTATATTATTGTGATACACTGAAAAATCATTTAAGAGTTATACAAACATGATGGATTTTGTTTCTACTTAAAACAGATAGTGATAATGCAACAGCATATGTGTCACTAGAAGTAGTGGTCAATGGAAAGAATCAGAGAAGCATTAGTGTGGTGGTGTTGGAAGGTGATGACTTAATCTTCCGGTGCATTGGTAACAAGATGGCCACTAATGAATTGAGTTGGATGCTAAACAGAAATCCACTTGAGGAAGATTTGGAGAAAGAATGGGGGCTTACTGTTCAGAGTGAGTTATTAGTTTTGATCATTTAGTGATACTTTTATTATGTTAGGTCCCTCAGCTAGCCAGGATACTAAATATACCTTAGGGAGCTGGTCATCTATGCTCAGGAAGTTTGGCATCCTTGCCCTTTTTTCTAGCCTGGAGGTTGGGGCAAGGGATCCAAGTTCTGCAAATATCTTTGACAATATATGCATATGACCTTGGATGAAAGGGGCTTGTTTGCTGCCCCATTTGTCTGGAGATGCAGATTCTTATGGGCTGATTGCTTGTGAGAAGAATGAATTATAGATATAGGAATATGGTAGCTTCAGACACCTCAAGGAAAGGAAAGTTTGACATCTTGTGTGAAAGAGGTTTGTGAGGTTGTGGGACATTTGAATGAAGGGTGTGAGATCCACTTAACAGGAAGATACAGATTATGTGAGATAATGTTTAAGAATGATTGTGCAGAATTGACTGCAAAAGATGTTTAATGCATTAGTAGCACCTTATGATTATTAAGTACAATGTCCAATTGTAAGAGATTTAGTGCCAAAAGTGGTTTTATATTTATTTTGTAGTGATGAAGAAGAGGTTAAAGATGTCCTTTGGAGAGAACTTGAAAGAGCTGTTGAAGATGTGGATATAGAGGGGAAACTGTTTACTGTGGGTGACTTGAATTAGTGGCTGGGAGACAGAATACAAGTGACCAGGTATGAGGTACCAGGTACACTGACATTGGATAAGATGATTTTTGGGTTTATGCGAATAAAACAGAAGCAGATGAGGATCTATCGATAAAGTAAATTGAATTGTAAGAAGAGGAGAACAGATATAAGGAAGTGTGAGAATAGCAATAATGCTCTAAGAGTAGAAAGTGGGACAGTAAAAACAGGTGAAACTTAAGTTAACAGATATGAGACCATGTATAGAAGCATGATGGCTGACGTAAGGCAGCAATCGATCCCTAGCATGAAGATAATGGGAGTAAAAGTGATTGCAGGTATTACAAAGGAATGAATCATCTCTTTGTGCTTTGGTTCAGACAGAATGTAGAAAGGTGATAGAGGAGATTATAAAGAAAAAGAATAAACTACATTGCAGTTATGGATTTACAGAAAATTTTTAAGGAAAGTCTGGCTGCATATGGTGTGTAAGGAAGAATTCTGAATGCTTTTAAGAGCTTTTTCATGGAAGTAGCACATGTTTAACATTAGATGATAGTTTGAGTGAGTTGTGTGAAATCGAGGTGGGTGTACTAAGGTTGTATAATATCACCAAAGTTTTTCCTATTTTATGTACAAGGCATGATTCAAAATGAGACTTAGGTGAGAGTGAAAGGGATGTGCTCCTAAATGTTGAAACAAATTGTGTATTTACAAAGTTGTGTATAGATGATGCTGTGCTGATAGATGAATTATATGATGCATGTACAAATATGAGTAGGAGTAAGATTTTGGTTTTGAAAGAGATGGAATTTCATAGTGTAAAATTAGCTGGATTGATGAAGAAATAGTTGTTGAAAAGTTTGTATATTTTGAAGTGAAACTTTGCGTGGATTGTAGTTGCAGAACTGAAGTTGGGAATGATGTGGATATGCACTGATAGTTCTAGAAATTGAAATAATCAAGTTTACAGTTTGCTAGAATTATGTGAGAGATATGTGAAGAGAAAAATCTGATAGGCAGATGGATGAAATTCTTTGAGCATGGTATGGGTATCTAAAATCTATGGCAGATGATTCAGTGGTAAAGTTGATATAAAGTACTACAGTTGAAGTTATAAGGCATGGAGGTAAACTTCAGAAAAGATAGATAGATGTGTTGAGAGAATTGATTAAGGCTAGAGATATTCATGGTAAGAATGCTTTAAGCATTGTTTAGGATCAGATTCAGTTGAAGCACTTTATACATAGAAATAGTATAAATGATGTCATTGGTTTTACAAGCAAAATATCAAGCAAAATGCAAAAATGTGAAAGACTTAGTGTAGAAGTTCATGTTTGAGTTTAATACACTGGGCATTTGGTGATGATGTGCTTGAGTGGTATGGGAGGCTGTTTGTATCTGATCCACCCCATGATACTGGCAACTATGCCAGTGATGATTAGTTGAAAAAGTCACCAGTTTATCAACTTTGACATTGAAATTTATTGTTTAATCACTTTTCAGAAGCAGACTCAGAACTTTCCTACATCTCAGAGATCATTATTCAAAACCTAACAAGAATGGAGAACTTCAGTCTGTCATGCATGGAGGAATCTGTCTCATTATATAGTGTTACCCGTTGGATTCAGGTGAAACGTAAGTAGTATATTCTAATTTCATTTTATACCTTATGTTTTGTGGATTATAGATACCTTTCCAGTAGGGTTTTCCACTTTTTTATGATATTTGCTTGTAAATAGTAACTGTATACTATATGAAATGCTTTAAAACAAAACATACAGTTATTGTACTTATCCAAAATTATTCTTTTTGTCAACTTTTAACTTGCATAAATAGATTGTGGCATGAGAAGTGTAGGAGGCAGGCAGATTAGAATGGGTAGTGAGTGGTGGGATGAAGAAGTAAGATTGTTAGTGAAAGAGAAGAGGGAGGCATTTGGATGAGTTTTGCAGGGAAATAATGCA
>JAUUDZ010064180.1:0-20667 GCA_032361705.1 Panulirus versicolor
AATGGCGAATATATATATATATATATATATATATATATATGAAAGTCAGTCGCAAAACTGATCCTTGTGGCACACCACTTGTTACGGCTTATCATTCTGAGGCTTCACCGTGAAACGCTTCTGTGTGATTATGACCAGTTAACAAATTTTCTCACAACCGAAGTACAACCTCGTCTGTTACATATAACAACTTTTATTAGTAATCTCTATCATGTTAGTTATTGTTCTGTGTGAGTTTCTAATGCGCTTCATTCTGAGACAATAAGCAGTTCCTCGTAACACATTGGCACATCTGTTCCTTCTACTACTCTGCATTTCTTATTGCACCTTTTCCACCAGGCATATTCCATATCATTTTCTTTAACGATACCATCCCAACTTTGCCTGTCCAGAGCAGTGCAAAGATCATGAAAAGTTGAAATCTAGCGACGATTTTTTTTTCTTCAAGACATTTGAGTTGTCCAGTATTACAAGCTGGGTTGGAAATTATCTCAAATGTTAATTGTAGTTAATCGCTTTTAACGAACTTTTCTAATTTTTTCGCCTCTTTCATTGTCCTTTGATGAAACTTATCCGAGCATGCAGATTTATATATATTTATTCCATTTAACTTCAACTCTCGTGTCCATATGTCGCAAAACGTTTTCCTCTCTTGTCATTGGAAATGACGTTGGGGATTTTGGACATGAGCTGTATCTTCAATTGTTGATACAGATACATAAAAGAAATAATAAAACCCATTGGTACGTCTTCGTTGTCGTGAACCACATCATCATTTCCAGTCATTAGTGGACCAACTGGCTGGGTTATGACTCCTTTGCTTCTAACTCATAAGATTCCTTTGGGTTTCTTTTTGCTATGTTCAGCAATATACTTACTGACCTTAACGTGTAAGTGTTAGTTTGTCTACGCTTGCTCCATCATGCTGGGTATTGGTCTCTCTCAATTCCTTATGTGCTGCTTTCGTTGGTAACAGACTCTTCTTTGCGTCATCGTTCACCCATTTTGGCTTCGAATAGGAAAATAACCGTCTGATACGCGTCGCCACAAATGCTCCCTCCACTGCTTTGAACGTTTTACTAAAGCTTTACTAAAGCTCTCT
This sequence comes from Panulirus versicolor, assembly GCA_032361705.1. NCBI lineage: Eukaryota > Metazoa > Arthropoda > Malacostraca > Decapoda > Palinuridae > Panulirus > Panulirus versicolor. Next base: position 1,103 of record JAUUDZ010064180.1, read on the forward strand.
CTCAAGCTACGTTCATTTCATATCGCCTTCCATGTATATCATCCCAAGTTTGCCTGTGGAAAGCAATGCAGACATCTTTAGAATTTGCCACTCTAAAATTTGATATATTTTTTGTAACTCTCATATGTTGACCAGCATTACAAACCAATGTTGAAAGTTAAAAGTGATTCGCCATTGATCACTTGTACCCAACTTTTCTCTCATCTCATCACTGTTAACGAGGTCCTCATTTGTAGCAAGAACTAAATCTAATATAATCACGTCACGCGTAGGTTTATCAACTAACTGCATTACGGCTGCACTATCAAGCAGGTTTTGGTACATTCCAAGCTCTGAGCTACTAAAAAGGGGTTCTCCTAACTTAGATGACTGTATGTTAAAAACTCCTGTCATGATCGAATCTTTTTCATAACTGATTTATGCTATCTGATCACACAGTCTTTCGTTTACTTCTTGTGTCAGTGCTATTGGCTTGTGAAATAAACTTACTGTTATTTTCTTAACGAAACTTATCATTGATTTCCACAAAAATGAAGTCAATTATATCAAGAGTAACAACATTTCTCAGTACAAAATTTATATAAGCCTACATTATTTGCCGTATCACTGTAGATATAGTGTCCCTAAATAGTGTGTGTTGGTTAAGTACAGTGTCCCCATGTAGTGTACGTCGGTTAAGTATAGCGTCCCCATACAGTGTGCGTTGGTTAGGAAAGTTTCATAGTAATCTCTGGGTGATTTCTGCCATGCTGAGGATGTGCTGGTTTATACCGCAGCCAGCTAGGCTCGTTCTCACTCTATCGAAGGCTCTGCTCGTCCCCTTTGTATGGCTGTGCAGGTTATTCCTAGATCTCCAATAAATGCAATTCCCCCCCCCCCCTCTCTCCCGTAACGATCGCGATGGCAGAGACGGTGCTTTTACCCCTCCGAAGCCATACCGATTTTGGTCGTGGTTTTAACTTTTAAGTTTTGACAATAATGTCTGCTGGCGCTCCTGATATGCGTTGGTTGTGTGTGTAAGCGAGTCAGGCTGTGATGACGGGAGTCGGGGATCATTCTTTATGCTCTCGTGGCGTTGTGCTTTTATGGAGGATATTTTTGATCTGCATTTTCAGGGGTTTTGTAGTTTTCCTGCGCTGAGGTTACCAGGACCTGAACTTAAGGCCGGTTAGGGGAGAGCTTTGGTAGCATTAAGGTGGTCCTAATTTGTTTTTAATGTTGCTCAGAGACGTGGCTGGATGTGACTCGAAACAGTGAACACGTCTCTGGCCAGTCGTCTTGTAATCTGCCACGTGTGGCTGAGTGCAGCATAAAGTGGGCTGAGGACCTCGTAATCTGTAGGCTGAGGAGAGTCGTTTGTGATGTGATGTTCGCCTGTGAACTACTTGTAGCAGGTTGAGAGATATCATTGTTCTGGTACCAGCTGACGGCTGTTGATATGCAGATTACATGTTTTCAGACCCAGCTGGAAGGCTTTGATGACCATATCTGTTGAGTCAGATTTAATTTTGTACATGTTTGATCTCGGGAATATGTAGATATCCTTAACACTGACCCAGGATTGAATCCCAAACGCATCCATATTGATGCGAGCCAGATTTTAATCTTACAAGCCTTTGATGTTCCTGTGATGGGCGGATATTTAACTCTGAGGATCGCTGGATTTGATAGTGTGTTGGTTACACAAAACTTGTGTCATGTTATGACCATGTAGAGAATCGCATGATTTGTTGTCAGAGATGAGGAAGTTGAAATCACCATAGCATATGCTAATGTCTCTGACCAAAATGTTTTTGATAGCGAGTATCTATGAGAGCTTGGCTTCCTTGCCCTAAAAGCTCTTTCCAATAGTCTTCATCATACTTTTATTTTGCTCTTAACCTTCCTCACTCCTGTCATGGGTAGCGGTGCTTCTGCTCTGGTGCAGAGACCCTGTACTATGGGTTACACCAGCAGGAAAACAGCCGGAGTTAGTGTGTCTCACGTGAGCGTAGCTTTAAACAGCCACGCTGGGCCGTGCACCCCACGATGGACGGTGATGGTGAAAGATGCAGGAGGTGAGGAGGGTGGTGGTGTAGGTCAGAGCAGATAGTGTGAGAGGCGGTGCGGGAGAGTGTACCACTGGCTGTGTCGCGCTGTGCCCGGGGGGTATGGACCGTCGGAGCAGGTCTGACATGTTCTTCCTCCACTGCAGCTCGAGAGATTTTCCCGGGAACGGTTGGGTAAGTTTGTTTTTTGATCAAATATGATTCAAGATGGTCGACCTTTTTTTCTTTTTGAGAGAAGATGTGAGGTTCGTTCACGCTCTACAAGCAATTCCCTAAAGGTATCCTGCCCAAACACCTTTTCAAAGGCTTCGTATGGGTTTAGTTGGACCTTTGTCTACTATAGGAATGGAACAGTGTGTCAGGAATGATCGATATTCTCACCGTATTAGGTGACCCAGTCCCGAGTAGACGTGTTGCGACATTGTCTAACCACCAATGACTCACGTTGTTTATAAGCATGGAACACCACGACTGTAGGTCGGGTAATTACTGACGCTTCTGGTGAACTTGTGAAGGATGTTTTCAGAGATGGTTGTCGTCTTGTGATGTGTATGTGGAACGTGTCGATAAGTGTGTTGTAAGAATTTTGATGTACCAACCCACGTGAGTGATGACATAGCGGACGCACCAGACGGAAAGCCAGACAACCTCTCATCATCACCGTCCACCCAACAAAGATCTGCCTCCCTGGTCGCCACAACACTTGACGTTCACCACAGCATCCAGGCTTTGTTCTATCATCGGAGGCTCCCGCTTCCCACGTGATCAGAAATTCAACTAAAAGGACTGATGAGTTTGATGAGCTGCAGGATGTCTTTTCAACCACGAGAGAGAGAGGGGTGTTGGAGGAAGCAAATGTGGTAGCCTGGATGTTGTCACCGATGTTGCCAACTTATTCATGGGTGCGTTCACCGTGCTGATACACTACATCCATAAGGTCACGAGTGCGTCCACACAGGTTCTTGGAATTTAAGTTTTTCACCGATGATCATTCCCTCATCTCCACTGCTTACTATAACGCACACCTGGAGCAGCTGCAGGAGGTTGGTAAAGGGAGGTCCTGGGGTTGTGTAATGAGAATGATTTCAGTTGAGAAATACATTATTGAGGTACATTTCTGATGTGTAGATTCCCATGATATTATGAGGTAAGATGTTGTACTTATGTACTTCAAGTGACTACATCGTGGGAGCAGACTCACGTGCAGGAGATCCTGAGTGAGCAGTAATGTTTGAATATAAGACAGTAGAAAACGGCGAACATGAGACACACCATGATAGGGCCCCGTCTGGACGGGCAGCCAGGGAGCGGACAGCAGGCACGTCGCCCACCCAGAGGGCTGACAGCAGTAACTGGCAGGCGTTCATATTTTATACAAGAGAGAAAATGTAGTGATGCCAGTTCCGTGGCCTTAAGCTAAAGGGAGTTCAAACTGATCCCCAGGAAATATGTCATTGTTAATGAGTTTCCAGAACTTAGACAAGGCTGGTGGTGGCAGCGTTCAAATAGTTTTGGACTAGCAGATTCGGACCCTCCGGGCCTCGTCTTCTTGCCTTTGCGGAGGGTTACCACACCTTCCTTCACCGCCACTACACCCTTGCAGCCTGGCCAGCACACCCTTCCTCACCACCACTACTCCCTCCCTCTCTGGCTACTACACCCTCCCTCATCAGCACCTCTCCCTCCTTTTCTAACTACCGCACCGATCATCAACACCACTACACCCTCACATCCTGGCCACCATACCCTCCCCTACCACCATCACTCCCTCCTTCCCTCGCTGCTACACCATCACCCTCCACCGCCACACCCGCCTTCACCACACCCTCCCTCCCTGGGATATCACATCTCACTACCATCACCACGCCCTGCATCCGAGGACGCCACATCCTCACTCACCATCACCACAAACTTTCATCTTGGTTACCCCAACCGTCCTCACCACCATCACCACACACTCTCTCACCATCATCTCGACCTTCCTCTCAGGCTACCACACCCTTCCTCACCACCACCACCACGACTTCCATTACCCCTGCCACTCCCTTTTTTTTGGAAGTACGTGGCAGGGAGCCACTAACCAGGGAAGTATATTATTGGTACTTCCAGCCTGGGTATTTATCTTTCTCACTTTTGATTTACATGTATGTACATTACATGATCCGGCAATCTGTGTCACAGCAAGGCAAAGCAAAGAAAAGAAACGTGAGAGTAGAAGGAAAAGACGTCTAGTTTACTGTCTTTTGGGCTTGGTGTCCTGATGGTATAGTACCTTGCTAAGGCTTATTGCCTGCTGCTACTCCCTGACACTTGGCACCTCTTGGTATGGATTAATGGATCAAAGTTTGGAGCAAATGACTGAGCTGCAGCAGCCTTAAGTATTGAATTCTGGTGCGCATCAGTACGTTGAGGACGAAGCTGAGACTTGTTAATATTCATTACAGAAAAAAAGCTTTGCATAGAAATATGTACTTACGAACATAACCTTCGAGTAAAAATTTTGGGATGATTTGGTCCCCCATACTGATAAAATGTGCCAACATCTGCTTTAGAGAACTTACTCCTCTGCAAGTTTCCTTTAAAACAGCTGCATTTTCATTTCAAGGGCGCAAATGCAGTCATAAAACTCAGTCAACAATTTATTGCGTCCTTACATCTGTGTGCTCAGGTAATTTCAGCGCCTCTGTAATATCCACCATGAAAGCTAGACGCTGAACCCATTCGTTATTATTCAGGTCATGTATATCCTTTCCTTTCTGTTCCATAAACATCTGTATTTTACCACGCATTTCATGGAATCGCTTCAGTACAGTTAGTTCCCCAACTTGACCAGCCAACATCATCGTGAGGTGGCAGTGTGTGTGCGGGTCCTCATTTTCCTCCACAAATCACTGGAACTGTCTGGTTCAGAGGTCGTGCTGGTATGAAGTTCACTGACTTTATAATGACATCCAAGACATCATCCACGACATCATCCAAGACATCATCCAAAACATCATCCAAGACATCATCCAAGACATCATCCAAGACATCATCCATCTCTAATGTTTTAATGCTCAACACTTCCCTATATAAAATGCAATGCACATTATGTAATTGATTGTTTGAGTTCACAGTTAGTAGTTTATCCTTTCATTTTGTTGTCACGCCAGATATTCCACCTACCATTTGCGGTGCTCCATCTGTAGCCAGACTCACAGGTTGTGCCCAGTCAACACCTAGTTTGTCCAGTACCCAGACCCATCACGCTAAGATGTCATCACCTCTTGTTCCATCACTGGTAGCAGTTGCACAAAACTCTAGTGTGAACTGCATGTTTCCATCCACACCAAGTATGAAAACTACAAATTGTGCTTATTCAGATATATATGTACTTTCAACACTTGTCCAAGGGAATTGCATGTAAGGACTTTGTGTTTGAGTTGATTGTTTACATTCTCTGATGATTTATCAATTCTTTCAGTAACTGTATTTCCTGAGAGGCTTATGTTCGCATAAACTTGATGTGACGTTTTTCCTTGCAAATATCTTCTTGAAACCAAGAACATAAATATGTTGATAAAGTTTCCATCCTGGAAGCGGATTCGACGACACAGCTGTTTCATGGGCAGTCCTGTAACTTGCCTGAACTGCATCATCACTGACTTGATGAATGCTTTTAAAGTACTGGGTATTGCTGCTTTTTCAATGACTGTTCTAACTCTTTAACTTTGTCATGTAACTCGCCACTATATTTATCATTCTTCAAAGCTTGGATAAGTATCATACTGCCTTCAAATGGTGTAATCTTCGTCAAGAACAATCTGTTGGTTACGATTCAAATATGTCCGTATTCCATTCAGTTTAACAAATATGTTTCAAGATTTGCCTCTTTCGTAGTGCCACCTGACGCTCTTCATTAACTGTTCTTGGATAGCATCATCACGGGCTCAAAGGTAAACACAACGGACACAACTTCCGATTCTTGTAACGTTCTAACCTGCTGTGAGCCATCGTGAGCCACTACAGATGACTGGTGCCTGAGTGACTGGCCAAGCCAGAGCCCACCGCATCAGCGTTGTTACATGTTAACACGATGGTGGGCGGGCCCGCCCGCCTCCCTCACAACCCTAACAGTAGCCCGTTGAGAACCATACCTAACCGTTGAAACATCTCTTATTGCCGTTTCATCGGTGCGGTCGCTGTTGGTATGATGTTCTAGCAACACTTGACGATTTTTTGTGTTCAGTTGAGGAGAACCGGCACCAGTGGAAGGACCCAGCAACCCGTTTGGCGACCGTCGCTCTGGCCACAGATACATACTGGACCGAGAGGCACAAAACATCCTTCTTGAATTTTCTTTGAATACCCTCGGTAGATAGACTAAAAAAAAAAAAAGTATTTTCTGATATACATTTTTAACTTTTAATTTCAAGAGATACTCACGGTGCAGGAGGGGTAGCCAGCGGGCAGTGGGCCACTTGTAGAAGGATTATGAGCCGCATGTAGGAAGGTGGTGAGCCGCATGTAGGAGGGTGGTGAGCCGCATGTAGGAGGGTGGATGAGCCGCATGTAGGGGGGTGATGAGCCGCATGTAGGAGGGTGATGAGCCGCATGTAGGAGGGTGGTGAGCCACATGTAGGAGGGTGATGGGCCGCAAGTTTGACACCGATGGTCTACGTGTCATTCATTGTGTCCCAGTTTGTTATCTTTGGAAGCCATGTGTTTCAGTGTTCATTAGTTTCTGGGTGGGGTTCACGGCTGATGACTGTGCTCGAAGGTTGGTTGTAACTAGTGTCCTTCGTACACTTGTACCAGTGGTTGTGTCTGGCACAGTTGTAACAGTGTATGTTTGGTACACTTGTACCAGTGGTTGTGTCTGGCACGGTTGTAACAGTGTATGTTTGGTACAATTGTACTAGTGGTTGTGTGTCTGGCGCATGTGTACTAGTAGTTCGGGCGTCATAGATGGCACCCTCCCCGCTGCCGCTGAAGAAAGGAAAATAAAAGGTAGAAGAATTTCTGAGATGTACTAAGACTGGCGAACTTCAGCGAGAGAGGAGATGATGGAAGCCATACAAAAACATGTAGAAAGGAGGAAATGATAGAGGAGTGTAGACAAGAAGATGGCATGAGACGTGAGGACCCACAGCAGTATATGGCTCCGTGGTGGAAAGTGCCTCGCAAAAACACCTCTAAGTCTTGATACACTTCAGGAACACAATCAGTGTATGTCAAGATGGTATCAGTACCTCCTGACGGAGGTGAATGTTTACGTTATAGCCTCAGTCAGGGGGAGGAGACATGGCTGGATCCTAACGAGCCTCGCGTGTTGTGGTCTCCACTGTGACTTGAGTCCCAGGACACAGGGCGGCTAAAATACCCGTGTGAGGACGTTCCTCCAGCAGCTATACCACTGACCTCGTCGTCAGGTGTGTGAGGTACTGTGCTTAGCACGGTACACAACCACTAGAGAGGTGATTCCCTCCACGTTACATATGAGGAACACTTGTAGTAAATCAAAAACTTTGACCAGTTTCTCAAAAGGAGACTTGTTACTTACTGTCCACAGAAGCGCCTGTGGGAATCCTCCCGGATCTGGACATAAGGAGCCGTGTCCTCTCCTCATCACCACAACTTACACAACTCTACACAGCGCACCCACAAAGCACTGAAGTTTCTACACCATAAAAGTTTAAGTGTTTAAAGTTCAGTACTTAAAGGAAGGCAAGAAGTGGTCTTGTGTTTTTCTTCTGGATAACTTGGACAATGATTAACAAGCGAAGGTTAATTGGTTGGGTAAGATGAAGGACAGTAAATCTGGCCTTACAACGTGCAAATGTGTCAGTCCACACCTGTGGTTCAGGTATGTGACTACGTGTATATACATACACCGTGTGAATGTCTCCATGTGTGTTGCAGTTACCCATCTATACTGCATGGGGAGGGCGGTCTGCACTCCTGGAGCCCCACCTCTGTAGCTCCTCGTACTGCCACACAATCTTTACGTTTCTGTATGATGTCTTCAGTCACAGACTCGTCAGTCGCTTTATTTCCCTCACCACTAAAATATTAACTATAGAAGAACTTCTTCATATTTTTTCTCGTGTGTTCCTTGCTTCATTTTTCGTTCTTATTGTGATGTTTCTTTGACCTTTCTTTGCTTATTTCAAAAAGTGTTTACTTTCGACATTGTTTGGTGAAGGGAAAGCGATTTATGTCGTCTATTCAGAGTATCAGAGATAAGGTCCCGCATCATAGATTACTAGCAAACGTTAAGCCACATGGTGTGGAATAGGGTGTACTTGGGTAGTTAGAAAATTGGTTGACAGGCCGTATACAAAGAATAGTGATTAGCGGTCAATCCTAGGTGATGTGGTGAGCCAGAACCTCAGTGGCTGTCAGTTTCACTCATTTGGACCAGTTTCATGTCTCTGATTCCCTCACATGTAGGTTGCTGGGATTCCATACTCAAAACATGAAGTGTCTCTACCTTACACATAACGCTCAATCAGACATAACTCACACGAATCGTTCTTCCTAACTATAGATTACTGCGGTGAGCGCTACGCATTTACCTCGCTTTATGGCAGTCTTGTCTTTACGAAGTTCTCCACTGATGGTAAATCCAAACCCACGAACGTCTTCCTGTAGATCAGGTACCGTACCATCGTTGATGCCCTCCTCTGGGGTCTTCTCTGCGACCAAACTAGAGTTGTGTACCCTGGCTGAGGTCTTATATATGTCGTAGGTATTTTACTGGACATTCCCTTGATGATGTACTTGAAATGTAATTCTGGTACAGACCAGCAGGTGATTTGCTTCCTTAAGAGTTCTGGCTGCGTACTTTGTCGACCCCCAGTTCACTTACGCATGTTGCTGGTACTTCTGCAACGCTACAGTCGTAGTGAGGATCCTTTTACTGTGCCTCATCTTTATCATTTTGCATTTCCTTGAGAACATCATCAACCATGTATCTGACAAACACTGATGCTTGCCTCAGTCTCTCTGTAGCTGAAGCAAGCATAATCAGTCTTTGATTTCTTTCATGGCTTTATCATAATCCTCAAACATATGCAAGTACGATTCCAGTCCCTCTGGCAATTGTTCAACACAGATCATAAATAAAAGCGACTCTAAGGCCGCGCCCTGTGGTATGACTCAGGTTACCCCAACCCAATCAGAAAACACACCCCTGACATGTGATCTTTGTTCCCTTCCTCCTCAAACAATTTTTGGCCCAACGAAACTTTCTCATCTGTGTCTCCTTGAACACCCAGTTTCTCTCTCCGCTTCTAGTGTGGAGCGCTTTCCACTGCCTTCTGGTACACCAAAAAAGACACAGTCCACCCACCCATATCGTTTGCATACACCACAGCTCGTACATTTACTTGCTCGTCCATTGTATTTCCCAGGTTGTTCCAGACCACACTGGTCAAGGATGCTGTGTAGTACGCCTCCCACTCTGTTTCTCTCAGAAGGGCTTCGACGATTTCTTTCTTCCCTTCGCTCGTCAGTAAACCCTCTTCGGTGATTTCTGATTTCATCCATTACAAGCAGCCTGTCAAGTGTTTCTTCACACTCCTTGACCACATATGGAGAGGAACCTCCTGGCTCTTACTCCTTGTATGCACCAAGATCCCCCAGTAATCTGCTTACATTATATCTTGTCCAATGGTATTAATTCTTTCATCCTTCCCCCTCACCATCTCATTAATGCTGGGGTCACAGTGTCCTCCTCTGTGATACATTTTGCAACGTGTCATTCAATCCCTCACACACTTCCTTAAATGCCTCATCAACCCTTCACTCACTCCTTCAGTCGGCTCAATTATTCTTTGCCTGGCAACTTGTTCCTGGGGAAGTTATGGAACACTTTCGAACCATCTCTTGCCTCGTTAACACTATTATTTTTTGTTTTCTGTTGTTTTCTTATTATTTTTTGTTTTCTGTTGTTTTCTTATTTCACCCTTCAATTTTACCTTCGAAAGCTGTCCATCAGTTGTGCCGCCAGTATCTTGGTCATGGTGTAGCCTTGTTTTCTCAAGTTTTTTTCACATCTTTTATCAAATCAGATCTTAATCTTTTTTAAACCTTTCAGTCCACTGCCAACGGATCCCAGGTACTAACCCCCAGGTACTGAACCCATCATTACCGATTTCACAGAATTTTCTGCAGTGGTGTTCTATACTCTGAGAGTGGAATACTTCTTTCCTATTTTACGTTTTCACAATCTTTTTGTTTTGTAAATGTATCACAACTGTACCTCCTCCCGCTATTCTTTCTAAACTTATGGTTTCTTCAACAACCACGTAATCTAAATTGAACATCACCTGATCACCTGTTTCTTCTAAGGCATCAAGTGTCCACACCCTCGCTGTTGTACGTACAGGAGAGATGTATTGTTCGTTGGCGTACAACCCGGCTAACTCTAGTGGACAGGAACATGTTAACACATTCTGAAACTCTACATTTCGAGGTTTCCTGAACCCCATGTGAATGCAGATGTTCCTCGTCCATTTCTTTATACAGTGTAGTTAAGGTCCACCTGTGATATAACTTTACTGTCTCTCATAAGCGCCCGTCTCCCTGTCTCCCTCCCTCCCTCCCTCCTGCGTTATTTTGACTGCGCCCGAAGTGATTTCAGAATATTTAGTCTCGTTCATTAGTTTTCTTTTTTTTTTCCCTTGATTATTGTCAATTGATTATCTGATTGTTACTGTACCCTTTAGGTACTGTATCCCTCTGTGTTGCTTGGCCATGTCACTCCAGCCAGCAAGGTCCTAGGTCACACGGACCACACAGTCCAGGTCGTCCCTCTCACCACACAGACCACAGTCCAAGTCGTCCCTCTCACCACTAGGTCATGGTTCAGGTCATCCCTCTGACCACACAAGTTATAGTTCGGGTCGTTTTTCTGACCACACAGGTCATGGTTCAGGGCTTTTCTTTGACCACACAGGTCATGGTTCATGTCGTTCCTCTGACCACACAGGTCATGGTTCAGGTCTTTTCTCTGACCACTTAGGTCATGAGTTCAGGTCATTTCTCTGACCACACAGGTCATGGTTCAGGTCGTTCAAATAATCATTTAATTTTTCATGATATACTTTTTTATTAGAATAGAAAATTGGTGTAATATTTGTTTACTGGTTACGAATTTTTTGTTTATTGTATAACTTTATTTTTCCAGCTGATAATTCCTTTGTTTATCATTAGCAATACTGGGCAGTTGGTATGAACCACAGGAAACGTCGCCACGTTCACAACCCTGCTCCCACGTCATCACAACATGGTCGTGTTCACAACCCTGCTCCCACGTCATCACAACATGGTCGTGTTCACAACCCTCCTCCCACGTCATCACAACATGGTCGTGTTCACAACCCTCCTCTCACGTCATTACAACATGGTCGTGTTCACAACCCTCCTCCCACGTCATCACAACATGATCGTGTTCACAACCCTCCTCTCACGTCATCACAACATGGTCGTGTTCACAACCCTCCTCCCAAGTCATCACAACATGATCGTGTTCACAACCCTCCTCCCACGTCATCACAACATGGTCGTGTTCACGACCCTCCTCCCACGTCATCACAACATGGTCGTGTTCACAACCCTCCTCCCACGTCATTACAACATGGTCGTGTTCACATGCGTCCGGTTCCCCTTGCCTGAGCAACTAATAATTTGCAATATTAACAACCCATACGAGGGAACCTTACGTTTTCTCACAACAGATCCTCTTGTGTTATTGACATTTATTGGCTCATTGGGTAAAGTATTTGTCCTTACCTTCTTATCACACTGTAACACAACAAAAACAACCCCCCCCCCCCCAAACAAGGAAAATATTTCGTCACAGTGCAAATTAAGCACGTAGCCCACACAGTGGAAAATAAAATGGAACCAAAAATTATTTTTTTTCTCTCGATCTGATATTCACTAATTGGACTTCCATGTGTATTTACCAGGTCAGGACTCTCACATATTTACCAGGGTTTGGATTGTCGCATATTTACCAGGGTTTGTATTGTCACATATTTACCAGGGTTTGGATTGTCACATATTTACCAGGCTTTGGATTGTCACATATTTACCAGGGTTTGGATTGTCACATATTTACCAAGGTTTGGATTGTCACATATTTACCAGGGTTTGGATTGTCGCATATTTACAAGGGTTAGGATTTTCTTTTTACATATTTACCGGGGTCTCGATTGTTGACATATTAACCAGGATCTGCATTGTTTATATATTTACGAGGGTCTAAATCGTTCACATGCTTCCCAGGATCTGGATTTTCCACATACTGACCAGTGTTTGGATTGTCTTTTTAACATGGCAACACTCAGGACTTGTCTTCTCAACATAGCAACACTTAGGAAGTCTCTTCTCAACATGGCAGGAGCTGTTATCTCAACAGAGCAACACTCAAAACATGTCTTCCGTACATGGCAACTTTCTGGACCTGTCTTCTCAACATGGCAACACTTAGACCTTGTCTTCTCCACATGGCAACACTTAGGCCTTGTCTTCTCCACATGGCAACACTTTCGTATGTCTCCAGTTGAGCCACTCACTCACTCTCTCCTTCTTTCCATCTTTGTGTCTCAGTTTAATGCTTTACTCATCCCACTGTTGGTTTCCCAGTACATGGTTCCTTAATAATCTTCTCCCAGACCTGATCCCCTAGCTGCTGCTGCTGCTGTGTAACATGGATCCAGGCCTATGAGCAACACAACCACACACACACACACACACACACACACACTATTAATGTATTCTGATAGTTGCAACCTTCATCATCAGCTTCTTGTTCCACTTCATCCAAATGACAGAGTCACTTTACCTTGCAAGTGTTTATTGGAACCGTTGCTGTTAATTTATGAGATTCTTTTATGTTGCCGTCAGTTGTCTCTGTAATCCTCAGAGTAAAAATATCTGAGAAATTCAAGTGAATCGAAGAGTTTCTTGTCGTAATTCAGTTTGTACTGTAGAATCTAAACCGCCAATCATCAAGGACGGTAAATGCTTCTTTCTGTGCCTCGTGGACCGTTCTCGAGGTCGGGTGAGGTCTCACGAGCCGACACCATTACTGCCCACCCAGCGGCTGACGGACTCCTTCACATCTGCCAATATCCAGGAGGGAACAAGGGAGTTCTCCCTCTACAGGCCAGACACAGACGTGTCTGTACACAAACGGTGGTCGTTCTGGCGTCTACGGCCGCCGACACGTTAGGCAATAACAAGAAATGGTTCAGAGGCTACTGACGTCCTGTAGGATCCAGCGAGGGGGCGGCATCGACCAGACAGATGCTGGAGATTTCAGTCCTATAAAACCAGGCGTCCTAAGTGTGTGTCCGCCAGCAGGATATCCCCGCATGCAAGGCTGAACTCGAGTGTGAAGTATTTTTTTCTATCCTGTTTCAAGACCATGAAACATTTGAAACTGAAAACTGCAAATGGCGAGGGGTCTGGAAGGCTTAATATCGCTGAGAAACATATTTTTGGGCTCTAGTCTTTTCCTTCTTCATGAAGAAGAATACTATCTTTCTCCTTTCCCACACACTAGCCTCTTGCCGCTTCAGCTAAAACTCTCTCTCTCTTACCACGAGATCCACATGGTCATCTCACAAGGCAGCCTTTCTCTTTCCAGACGGTCATTTCAGTAATTATCTACTCCCTTTGTGTTGCCTTCGCAACTTTTTTTTTCTGTTAGAAAAGTAACCTCACAAGTTCATTTTACTCTGCACGTCTAATGCTGGAACTAGGAGATATGCGAGGGGGAGAATGACTTCCTCTTTCATTAAGTGCACTGCCCCTCTCGCATCCTGGAGGGCTTTGAAGGTCGTGGAAAAGATAAGGTTAACTGTAATGAATGTCGCACCATTAGATAAACAAGAAAAACTAAGACAAACCTAACCTAACCTAAGCTAGGCTACACAAAACAAGCCTCAGTAAGGTTTGGTGAGGTTCTGGCTAAACTGAACCGACGTTTTCTTACTGAATACTTGTGTACACATCAGCATACAAGAACTCGAGGAACTGATGCACAGGATGGAAGCATCTGTTGAACGGCAACGACCACAACCTTCCACTTAAAGTGGTACACTGAACCCAGACTGACATCAACGCTTCATATGGTCACATTAACGGTAAAGGACCAAGTTTTGGATTAAGGACGTCTGAAGATGAGCACATTGAGTGCGATGTTTCAGAGTGAGCTCACACTTGAAGGTCCAGAAGTACCACCACTACCAGCCAAGGAAGGGATGATGCCTTCGAGAGTATTCAAGTAAATCCAGAGAAGGGTGAAGATACCCATGGAGGAATTAGACCCGTACGAAAATTTGGATAGAATCTCACCATTTGTACTCAGAGTGTGTGAAGACCTTTGCCAAACCATGGATGATGCGTTAAGAATCTCCATTAATAAGGGAAATGTCCCAGCAGAATGGAAAACTATCACTGTAATTCCCCATTCAAAAAATTCCCTGAATTGTGTACCAGTATCACTGACGAGTATAACCTGTTCACTAGAGAAAATATAAAGTAAACAGAGTTCTCAACTGGCCCAAACTACTTACGTGGAAGACAGTGTGGATTGAAAAAAAAGAGATATGTGATAAGTGGAAGGACTGTATATTGTTGGACTGCCAGAAAGCTTTTGATGCTGTCCACCACTGAAGATGATAACGAAACAAGACGTCCAGACCTAAGCCAGAGGAGGGCTACTCGCACTGACAGACACCTACCTAACAGAGAAGGAGCAGAAAACACATGTCAGGGAAGTCGTCGAAAGCTCATCGTTGCGACCATTAATATGTCTGACCTACGTACCTATGTATATTTGCTAATGATGCCGAAATCATGAGAGAAGTGAGAGGTAAGAGAGGTTGTGTGATTTCGAAGAAATCTGAACAAGATGCAACAGTTGTCAGACAAATGGTTAATGAAATTTGCTTTAGAAAATTCAAAGTCGAGAAGATAGGAGAGGACTTAAACAGACCAGACTGGTGAATACCATATTAATGGAAAGAAGTGGCAAGAGTTGTGTTGTGAAAGGAACGTAGGAGTTGGGATCGAATAGACGAACTATATTTCTGTGTCATAATTTACACATGAAGTCCATTCTCTCTAAGCTGGATTACGCCCCAACTCCGTCCTCCTCGCATCAGGAGCCACGTGGAACTGCTGGAGTGGGTGTCAAGTAATGCAACAAGAACACAACAATGGAAAGGGCAAACAAAATTCTTGGATTCATAGGTAGGGCTTTCGAGTGAAAGTCTAGAGAAATCATCGTAATTCATTACATTTCATTGATGTGTCCCTATCTGGAATATCTCGTTCTATTTGGTCACCCATGTAGAAAAAAGAAAAAAGACGGACAGAATGGAGAGACTACACTGTCAAGCTTCCAGGATGATTCCCGGATTGAGAAACAAGTCCTTGGAAAACCGACTAAAAGAGTTAGATTTACTCAGCGAGGAAAGGAAACGTTTAGAGGTGATATACTACAGGTATTCAAATTCGTCAAAGGCCTCGACAGTCTCAATCAAAAAACTATTCAAGACTTGATTCGTTTGATGTCATCCTTAGTAATGGATTCAATCTCAAGGGTAAATGTTTTGCCTCGATTGCGGCGAAGTACTTTCTCTTCAACAGGATTGTTAAAATATGGAATGATTTGCCCGTTAGAATTGTTAAAAGCAGCCCTATAGATACGTTTAAGAATAGATTTGATAGATATTTTGCATCTAGTCCACGAGAGACATTAACTGCCTCTCCTCAGTTTCAAGACAAGTTTGCAGGTTCTTTCTTCAAACATGTGTATGCCATCCTACCCTTACCACACTAATCTATGAGTTTCTGATATCCTTTCCTATCTCAGTCTCAAAAAGACCCACTGGTTTGTTGCTTTTTGAATTCGCTGGAATTCTATCAGTCGAAGAAGTCTTTTCCTTATTCCTGCCTGACGATCCAGATTATTTACCAGCCTCTTTGTCGTACAGTATCAAATGCTTTCTGGCAGTCTAGATGCAGACAGTCCGTTTAGCCGTCTCTTTTATCTAAAGCAGAGCTCACTCTCTCATGGAAATTTAGAAGGTTCGTTACATATGACCTTCTTTCTCCGGAACCTCTTTTTCTGTTAGTGGTTTCTCGTGTGCAGGAAGGCACCCGTATGTTTTCTGATTATCTTTTCCCAGTACTTTACGGGCCATGCTCGTCAGGGAGATCGGTCCGTAGTTTAGCTCATCCTTCTGGTTCTCTTTCTTCTTCCAGACGAATATGAGAGTTTATCTTTCTCCAACTACATCTTGAACATTTATAGTTGGTTTACCGAGCGCATCTGCACACATCATGATCACATATGGGAAACTTCATCATAACCATAAATTTTATATGGATAAAGACTCTCGTATTCTGTTTATATTTGTTATCAACATTTCATTACTTTCCAAGAACTCTCCATGCCATCTCGCCTGTTATGGGGTTTGTGCTGGGGCTTGTGCGGGGTCTTCTGCCGGGTCTTGTGCTGGAGCTTGTGCTGGAGCTTGTGCGAGGGCTTGTTCTGAGGCTTGTGCTGGAGCTATAGGGGCAACTTGCCGACGGCCAAATTGTGGCTACAAATCGATATTCGTTTCAGCATCCCTGGCAGTTGTCTCCAGTTGTAGTTCTTAGAACTGCTAGACTTGACCAGTTTCCTGTTAACTTTCCACAAAATACATTTCGAAAGCCAGTGAAATAAAATCTGCCAAGAGAGTTATGTACATGGGTCGATGAAGAGAATTCTAGCCTCCAGAGCAATATTGCGCTACTGGTAACTGAAAAACAAGAACAGATATGATCTTCAATTTATTTTGATTAAAAGAAATGTCTCAAATGATATGCACAGAAAACGATGAAGGCCGGAACGAATGTTTTTTTTTTTTATGTCCTAAGATGAACAGAAAATAACAAGACTCACGTATCGAAGTCAGTATTTACACCTCCCAAGGTTACAGGTTTTGTAATATTGAAACAGTAACAAGAGGTGAATGCATTATGAAACAAATGATTTACAATGAAAATAATTGAGTGCAAAATAATGCGTCGACATCAGGTAACAGAGCCGTCAAAGTAAATTGAAGTAATTATTAATGCATTCTGTTCATAGTTTTGTGGAATCATTCAACATCACCCTCCTTACCTTACCGTCATACCTTAGGAGTTCCTTCTATATTCTATAGGGCTCCTGCAGCGCTCAGGAAGCTGGCCACGTCCGCCTAGCGGGACCAATGGTCATTAAGTGTTCTGATGTTGTCAACATGTGCCTGTGTTGGGAGAGTGCGAGGCAAGTGTTCTGTGTTTACCTTGTGATTGTCTGAGTCACTGTCAATTATCTCGACTCCATTGGACTGATATTGAAAATTCTGTCATATTACAAGTCAGTACCGATGAGATCAATTAAGTTACAGGATAATTGTTTGAACAGACACACACTGGCCAGACCTGTAGCTACAGTGTATCAGTTGTAAAACATCTTGTGTGTCAGGCCCTTTTTGTCGTTCAGTCTCATCCATAACTTGCCAACTTCTTCGTAGTGGTGTTGTGGCAGGAACGTCCTGTTGCAGAGCACTCACGTGCACAGACCAAGGCTGACTGAGAACATCTTTTGTTGGTGGCAAACTGTGTTTGGTTGTCTTTGGTCAGGTACAATCATGTGTGGCGTCACAGACAGGACAACTCCTGCCCATACAGCTTGCAGACGAATTTCTCCAGAGCACCGAGTTCCCTCTCTATCAGATTAACACCTTCACCCAGACCATGCAGTGCTTGGGTCCAGGCAATCATACCGAAGCAACAAATGGCCTCTTCTTTCCCTTCTTTCCCTTGCACAAGTCAGGAGTTAACGAATATACAGGATGATTAAGATCAGTTATCCTCTTATTTGTTTTTTCCTGTCAAAACGTGGATGTTTGCTTCGATGACGTGAATATGGAAAATAGCTAAGATGACACCGTCAGTGTCTGGACTTTTACGGATGATGTATCTGTGTGAATCGCTACTTTCGGCATGTTGAATGTGAAGGAACAGCTGCGAATCTGGTTCTTCATAATCACAACACAACCCAGACAAGACGTAGGGCACTGACAACATTTCCAAGTTGTAAAATATGCCACTGTTTACCATCTGTGACAGACGTGTTGCATGTTCCAGTGGCGTTGCAGCATATTACTGGCAGTCATTAAATACGACCACAAGAACTGACCAACACTTTTCTTTT
Source organism: Panulirus versicolor (assembly GCA_032361705.1). Classification (NCBI taxonomy): domain Eukaryota; kingdom Metazoa; phylum Arthropoda; class Malacostraca; order Decapoda; family Palinuridae; genus Panulirus; species Panulirus versicolor. Next base: position 19,403 of record JAUUDZ010064180.1, read on the forward strand.
ACGTCCGTTACCTAGAAACTTCGTCATTGTACTTTCCTTTTGTACATTATGTCACTTGAGATCCACTAGTGGCATGTCTTCCCCTCTGTGCATTTTGGAAGTTCATATAAGCATTCGTGACGACGTTATTCTGGTGCACTTTAACTTCCCACCAACATCTGGATTAGTAACAGGAGCTGGATGATCTAACTCACCGAGTGTAGCAGGGGTAGGTCTGCTGGCCTGAGTGGCCGCCATTCCATCAGTCAGCAGAGCACCATCCGAGGGAAGCGAGATTTCGTTGTTGTTGTTGCCCCTGAGCCATCTACACAGGCGGGTGGAAATGATATTGCTCCCAGAGCAGGACAAGATTTCTTTGAAACTTATGTGGCAGTTCTGACTCATGATAAGACGAGCAAACAATTTCCCAGTATTCCTGAGAATCATTTCCTTTCTTGATGCCTTTGTTTTTGACTTTCACTTGATCACCAGATGTTTTCAGCGAAAAACTGTGATTATGTGAAAGCGTTTTTCTCTTTATCGGTCTCGATCTCCTGCATGTGTGCATTTACAGCAGTTTCATCCTTGTCTTGAGCATTTAGTAGTTAATTTTTTGTGGTTAGTGTAGGTAACAGCACCAGAACTTAGAGGCACCATCTCATCACTATTATGAAATGGGACGATCATGTTCTCGACAACAGAGAGATTGGATTGTAGAACATTTGTCATCCTTCTTCATTTTGGTGTTGTTCAGCTCCTTTGATGACATGATGTTTTTTTTTTTTTTGTAAGGCCAACCGTCTTTTCATACTACCTAGCAATGGCAGCTCTCTCTGGTCGTGTAAACACCCATCTTTCTACAGCTTTTGTGTTCTGATTGATGTCCTTCCATCTGCCATAAGCTTTATACTCACGATTGACTGACTGCTCGATGGCTTGATGAGAAATAATAAAAGAAAAAAAATTTGTATTTGTCCTGGGGCTGGATTGTCCATGCACCACTTTCTGTAATAACTTGATGACATGCAGGATAAATGACTGGAAGATTGGTTATATCCAGTCAGTACGTAGGAAGGTTACCTTGCATACTCCGTACGACCGCTTGAAATGCAGCATAACAAATATCGATTTGACTGGCGCAGGACGAAGCATCAGGTAGCTTCTCTGGTACCTCGAAGTCCAACGGAGGTCGGTTAGACCATATCACAGACGGTAGATGACCGAACTCTGAATGTTGGCCTCTTTTTCTCCACTTTCTCTTTTAGGATGTATGCTGAGTAATCACA